>JBBGBA010000698.1:0-22731 GCA_038088335.1 Mesorhabditis sp. LJ9110 | reverse complement strand
GGAGTCGGACTTTAAGGTACATAAAGAACCCAAGCTAAAAATTAGTTTGGCAAACTTTCGTTCGCAAAGCAAGAAGTATTTCTTCTTATACCAACAGTTTAGAAATGTGCATGTTACAACAATCTTAACCAGATACAACGTTTAAGTTTACCCCAATAAGAATGGACACCTGATAAAAAGGGAAGGGGTTTTGAAAATAAAACAAGAATGTAAAATATTGAATAGAATGAAAGAGCACAGAAAGGATAAACAATTGTGGAAAATAACAGGTATTTAATCTCTTCGAATGATGAAAAGGGTGCTTGTGTAATAAAGCGAAGAAGACAAACGAGTTAACATGTCTGAAATATTGAAAATGCTGAAACATTAGAAGTCCTGCTATGAATTGTTAAATAGCCAATAGATGCTTACATCTTAAATCCAAAAAAAAACCCGAAGAAATCCAAAAATGAAAAAAAAAAAACCAAAAAATGAAACGTAGTGAGTTTTTTTAGAAAAATAGAAGCAGCCTTAGTTGATGTTAACCAAAGTTATTCCCATTCCAATCAACGGTCAAATTTCCAACTTTTGATGGAAATCCAGAAAATTTCAGTTTATTTTGGGATAGATTTAATGGATTGATCCAAAATGAAAATATCCAATCATGATAAAGTGAACCTCTTGGTGGGAAATAAGGAAAAAAGGGAATCAAGGGAATCAGCCTATTGCTGAAAATTACAGTTGATTCGTCATATCTACAAGAGGAATTTGGTTCTTATGAATCCAGATATTGGAGAATTATATTATAAGCTGAAACGATTACCCAGAGCCAATATGAATATAATTTGCTTTGAAACTTTAAGTGAGATAAAGGCTATTCAGGTCAACTTCAAGCGGCAGGAAGACCACATCAAGTGATCATGGATTCACTATGATCCCTTGTAAATTCCTTTCAAAATAAATAAGGAAATAATCAGTAGTCCAGTTGAGTTATGGACTGTGGATACAGTAATCGAACATTTGACGCGAAAATCAAATGTTTGCGTATGCAGGAAAGGGACGAGAACTGATGGTGAAGTGCTAAAACAACCAATGATTTCCGATCAGCAAAAACTCGGAACAAAGATTTCAAGGAAGTTACCATGAAGAGGTATCTTTTGTGGATTGAAAATCACAAGTTCTTCAAATGCAGGAAGGGATACTCCTGAAAAAAGAAGGGAAGTAGTTAAAATAAGAACATCTGTTGGATCTGTTTTTGCAGCTGATCACAAAAGTGCGGCTTGCAAAGATGGAAGTGTAAATTCTGTATGGAGATCACAACATTTTGTTTCAAAAAGGAGATTTGAGAAGTCAACCTAACAAGGAAAGACAAAATAGAGTGGTGAATGTTCAAGCCGAACAAAGAAATGAAGACAGGAAGATAACCAGCAAAATAAGGAAGACGGTAATAAAGAGTTTCAAGAACAAGATGGTAACAAGACATACCAAAGAAGCTTTAAACCCCGGTTACTTTATCCCATGTGGAGCAACACATGATTTGGATCAAATCAAAAATTGTGCTGCGACGCAGTAACCATATTTTCAACTTAACACAAAAAGTTATGAAAAGTTAACGTTCTTATTGATGAAGGGTCTGGTCGTTCACGAAGGAATTGGTATCAACCTAGGTCAAAATTGTAGAACCCGCCATAGAACATTTTATGGTATTGGCGGAATTAAGCATAGTCACCTTTCACATGAAATGAAAACAATTTTGCTACTCTAAAAGGAGATACACTTTCGCATTTGAAACTAAATCCAAACTAACACCAATCTGCTCACCTATTCGGAACAAGATAAAAATTTTGAACAAATAAAACTAGCAAAACCATTCAAAAGGAGAAATATTCCCCCCAGACATACTTATAGGTATGGATAGATAACATGTTTGTAACTTGTAAAAATTCCTCTCTTTAAGACTGAAGGAATCAGTATTGGCTATTTAGTTAATGGTGAAGCACCCATTCCAGCAAAAGCCGATAGTAACCACTTGTGTGATCATGGAGAACGATGATATTGAATGGTCCCAAGGTGAAATGCTTTTGAGCTTGATAATATTGGCATAAAACCAAGAATGAAGATGTGGCGATGATTATTTAACAGAATATTCCAAGCAAATCACACTGCAAGAAGGAAGATTGACAGCCCCTTTCCAAAAAAAAAATCTGGAAGAATTGGGAAGAAAGAGACATTATAGGTTTATAACCATGGCAAAACAAAAATGGGCCCAATTTGGATTTTAAAAAGGAAAACGAAGAAGTTAAGGAAAGTAGAAACAAGGTATTTTACACCCCCCATCGGGGTAGGAAAGAAAGTAAGGAAAACCTTTTAGAGTGGATTTGATGCCCCAAAAACCAAAAAGTCCCTCCAATGAAGGAAATAGGAAAATTTCCCCAATATAAATTTCCCCTATTAACTGCAGATTACCTATTGTGGTAATTTTGGATATTGAACGGGTTTTTACAAATTTTTTAACCAAAGAACAGGGGGGATTTTAGACTTTTTTTTTTTGGGGAAAATGTACTTCTAATATTATAACCATCGCTTAAAAGATTCCTTTTTGGGGTTTAAGCCCCCGATTCAACATGATAGATTTTTTTAAAGTCTCATCCACCCCCATTGGCTGAGGAAATTTTTGAATCATAGGGATAAATTGTGTTTTTAGCACAGTCAACTGAGGAAGAATAGAGAAGCCAAAACACAGCAAATTTTCAACTACGCACGTCAGAGAGTTTCGTAAAAAGAAAAGAAACATTGAGCAGATGATGCCCGCAAGATATCCTTTTAAAAAAGGAAAAGATTTTGGGTGGGTTGCATACCCCCAATTGCCCCAAAAACCGAAGAAAGGAACTAGAAGGAATTTTTTAACAACTGCACTCATTTTGACCCAAAAGGGAACATAGCCCCGAACCCCAGACTTTTGTTGGGGGAACCCCAAAAAAAAGGAAAAGGATGAAATAAAAAAAAATTTTTTAATAAATCAAAAATTTAAAAAGAACATTTCCCCAAGGGTTTGCCGGGGAAAAGTGAATTTTGGTTTTTGCTGGGGTAAGCAACATGCTAAAATTTTAAAAAAGACCAAACAGTTAGCCCCCCATTGGAAAAGGAAAATAATCCAAAACAAACCCAAATTCCTAAATGGAACTTAATAAAAAAGGCAAAATCAGCTTTTTCAAAGTTATTTTGTGAGAAAAAAAAAGGAAAAAAATTTTTAATTCCCCCTTTTTTTTGAAAAGAAAGTTTTTCATCATTTATTAAAAAGCCGGGGGAATGCGACTAGTTTGAAAAAAAAGGGGGGGCGGAAAACTCTGAAATTTTGGGTTTGGGGGGGGCCCAAAAATTTTTGGGTTTTTTTCAAAAACCGGAAAACCCACATGGTTGATATTCCCGAAACAAATGAAATAACAACCCCCATTATGTTGTCCATAATCCCCAAAGGAGCTAACACATGCGAATCGGAAAAATTAAGCTGGGGTTCCCAAATTTTAAATCCCGGGGGTTTAAGAACGGTTTTTGAAACCCGCTATAAAAAAAAGTGAAAGAGGAATTTTTTCCTTTTTAATGAGGGAATACGGTTCCTTTGGGGTCAACAGAAAGCAGAAACGGTTTTATTTGAAAAACAAAATACCCAGAGAATTTCCAACCAAAAAAAAACCATTTTTTTTCAAAGATGGCAGGGGGGTTTCCCAAAAAACAGATTGAGCATTCCTTTTTTCCATACGAACACCCTCCAATTTTTTTTAAATCCTTTTTGGATCAAGAATTTGAAAAATTTATGACAAAAGCAATCACCAAGGGTAGATTTGTTCAAGTTCAGACAGAGATTTTTCAAAACGTACGAAGAGTCATAAAAAGACTTGCGTTCATGTCGAAGAACATAGTCAACCATAAATCCGAACATGCTATGCTACCAAAAGATAGAATAACAAAATACACCGTTTTCAATCGGGATTGATTTTGCAGGGCCATTACAGCTTAGAAACTCAACTATATTTGCCTTTTTACCGCTTAACTACAAGAGCTCTTCTCGAGCTAGTTTTTGATCTTTCGGAGTTGTTTTATGAATGTTTCCAAAAATTTATCCAGAAGAGGGAAACCCAGTAGGATGCGCAGTGACGCGGAACAAACTTTTTTTTCCCCAAAAAAATGTTGGATGAATTTAACAGTTAAAGATGCAGAACCATCATTTTTCAACGTATTTAATTTTAGAGCCCCTAAATTGGCTTTTTTTAAAACACTTATCCATGGGAAAAGGGGGAGCCCTTGGGGAAAAATTAGTTGACAACCAAACTGTTTAAAAAACCAAAAGTCGGTTAAATTATGATGAAAAAGAATGGCTTTGATCCGCAAAGAATACCAAAAGAGACCCTTTATTCGGAGCTTATGATTCATTATACAAACTCCCCTTCCCCCCAATAGACTTCAATGTTCAGCCATGAATTTTCGACCTGATTACCAGAACGTGATGAATTTTTGAGTATACAGATGATCAAGTAGCAGAATGTTGAAAAGCTTTAGAGGTTAAGCAGCATTGAAAGCATACTGGAAGTTTAAAGTTTCCCAAGAATCCCAGTAAATGAAGATCACCATTTAAACATCGAAAAGTTCCCGGGCCTCCTCAGTGGAGGGTAGATCCAAAACGTTGAAAACCCAAAAACCCTGGAGAATGGAAGAATTTTTTGGTTCTTTGTGCTGGGATGGTGCGGTTAGATCCGAAAAGTTATTAAAAATCCAGGGTAGATGAAAGAGTCATTTTAACCAGACTAAATCAATAGCTACCCACTGAAATTAGATACATCGAAAACGAAGATGGGAATATACAACAAATGATGAATCAACCAATCATCATAATGAAAAAGGGTAGTTTCTCCCTAAAGGGGAGGAACAAAATGAAATCAAACAAAGACCCTTTGGAAGAACCCCATAATGGGAGAAGAGCTCGAAAATACGATAGAACAAGAAAATAAGAAATTTCCAATCAAGAAGACAAATGAATCAAGAGGTGAATATGAATCCGATGATGAGAAGACCCCAGTTCATAGAACAGAAGACCAGTTTGAGTTTTGTTTGGGAGGATGAATAGATATCGTACAAGATCATCCACATCGAAAAAAAATGATGAAGATAATAATAAAATGCTTTCTCAAGAGGAAATGAAGCCTTCAAGCAAGCCATCACGTAAAGGGGAAAGCAAAAGCGGGGAAAAAACCTTTGAGGAGTTGGAAAGCCCCCCTATACTAAACCCAAAAGAGTTATGGTATACAAACCCCAACCCCAGAAAAATGATTCTCCAAAGTTTGGTTAAAATCGTGTATAAAATGACAATGCTAGAAATCATCAGTTATAATGAATGTGAAGATGCAATTTGGGCACAATATTTATTAGCTAATCCTCATTGTTCACCTGGCAAATCAATGGGATGCCTTTATCCTATTACAAATTTAGGGGAATTTTAATTGGTGAATAAGAATGAAGGAGGAAACATACTATCCATGGACAAGAAGCATTAATCAAGTCCAAAATTGTGTTAACATTCACGTTTCAAACCAAGCAAAAAGAAAAAAACAAATTATGAACGCGTACAGACAGAATTTAAAATGAGGGAAAAACGCTTCAAGGGAAAAAAGTTTTGGTATCCACGCATTCTATTCTGGAAAATCCGATCTATCATTACTGTATGAGGAAATGAGCAAATGGTTTCCGGGAACTGCTTTTTCCGAAAAACTCCATGTTAAAATTTTATAAACATGAGGAAAAACCCAAATGCTTCTGAGTTTGAAAGGGAGATAAACACCAGAACAAAGAAGCATGATTCAAATCAGAATCTAAACCAATCAAAAAATAAATCATGAAGGAGCAAGTGAACATAATATTATACAGGCTAAACAAAACCGTTAGAGGGCAAGCCAAAATGGAACATGTAAACTATATAAAACTAAGATGAGAATTTAAACCCAATGCTGGCCTGCCTTTTGGGGCTTTTAAAAATATACTAGAACTTATTCAGATGTTTCCATCGATTTGGCCCAACTTGTTTTTTTCTATAAACCATATATTCCCAAGCTAACATATAAGAAGCATTCCATGAACATTGAGAACGCAAATCATTAAACATTGAAACTAATTTCCACATCATAAAAGGGGAAGTTTCAATAGTATTAAACCTTTATCTGAAGAACAACATGAGGCTTTTAAATAACTAATATATCGCAAATGCGTCCACCAATTCCAATTGTTCAAATTATTCTCTCCCTCAGAATCAAATACCTATGTGGTACCTGATTTTCAACCACTAAAGTAATGTTCTGACTTGAAATGGCCAAAACTTTGAGCCGCCCATTATGGGAGTCCATGACATTGAAATAAGCTGTCAAAGGTTTTTTAAGGACAGAATAAAAACACTTTGTGGAGGGAGACCAAAAAAAGATACTGATGAAACGTTAATAGCGTAGATTCAGAATTTTCTCAACAGTACTATATTCTTATGCATTTTGAAACCAAGTAGTCAATCTCCAGGGCTATAAAGGGGATGGTTTTAGCTATCTGGTCAAATAAAAACAGGATTCCAATCGAAGAAATAACCCTTAAAGCGCACCAAGGGTAATCCATACCACATAAATTGAGAAAAAAGTTATCGAAAGAAAAAGTTACACAGTGACAACAAAGATATTCGCACGACCGGGGGATTTTTTATAACCAATCTAAGAATTTTGAAAAAAAAAGTTGGGGGATAAACATAAAATTATTTTGACCCTCCACTGTTGAAACCCCTTTTGGGGTTATTCATTTGTCAAGCGCAATATTCATTATCATTCATGGTATGGTCGTAACGATACTGATGCGTTATTCGCTTTTGAAATTTAAACCCACTGTGAAAGTATGCAACATTTCTTATTGTTGCACAAAGGTAATTTCAGTATCCAAATTTCCAGATGAAAAATATTTGAAACAAAAAATGTTTCAAAAGCTTAACACCCGGGATTCCCAAGCCGTCTCGGATCCAAGGCACTAACTGGCCCATGCTGTATTTTGCCAGATCCCACGGGAAATGAGTTAATTCAACCATTGGCCGTCAAAGTTTGTTATCCTTCGTGAATTAAAATATTTACCTGAAAGTAGATTAAACCTCTCAATAAACGCTGCTTAAACCCGCCAGACGGGAGGGCTGTATTTCAACGGTATGGTCGTAAGCGATACGACGTTTTCTTCGTTTTTGCAATTTACCCCACTCAAAATAGATTGAAACCATTTTCAACCCATTGTTGCCGCATTTCGTATCCATAATACAGATGAAAATATAATATTTACAACAAAATGTTTCAAAACTTACAACACCTGGGATTCCGGGCCGCTCGGATCCAAAGTACCAACGGCCCAACGTTGTTGACTGCCAGATCGGACGGGATGGCGTATTCTCAACGTGGTATGGTCGTAAGCGAAAACTGGGTTATTCTTCGTTTTTCAATTTTAATCTAAATTCAACTTTTTAAATGTGCACAAAATAATTTCAGTATCCATAATACAGATAAAAAAATATAATATTTACAACAAATGCGCCTAAAAGCTTACAACACCGGATTGCCGTCCTGAATCGCTAACCAATTGCGTTGTTGACCTGCGACTAAGATGGCTAGTCTCTCAACGTGTATGGTCGTAAGCGATACTGATGCGTTATTCTTCGCTTTTGACCATCTCACTCGTGAATAGTAGATTGCAATTCAATTTTCTAACTATTGTTGTCAAAGAGTAATTTCCAGTCATCCATAATAGAAAAATAATATTTTAACAAATATGTTTCAAAAAGTTTACAACACCGTGGATTCTCCAAGCCGTCTCGATCAAGCTTACCGGCCAACGTTGCTTGACTTGCCAGGATCGGACGGATAGGCGTATTCTCAACGTGGTATGGTCGTAAGCGATACTGATGCGTTATTCTTCGCTTACCCCTCTAATAGATTCTTAACTATTGTTGCCCAGCTCGTATCATATAGATGAAAATTAATTTTTACAATAAATATTGTCAATAAGCCATTCGCAAAGGTATTTCACGTATCCATAATACGAGATGAAAAATATAATATTTACAACAAATGTTTCAAAAAGCTTACAACACCGGTTTCCCGAAGCCGTCTCCGTCCAGATAACCTGGCCCAACGTTGCTTGACTTGCCGAGATCGGACGGATGGCGTATTCTCAACGTGGTATGGTCGTAAGCGATACTGATGGTTATTCTTCGCTTTGCAACTTACCCCACTCGTGAATAGTAGATTGCAATTCAATTTTCTAATATTGTTGCCTACAAAAGTAATTTCAGTATCCATAATACAGATGAAAAATATAATATTTACAACAAATGTTTCAAAAGCTTAAACACCCGGATTCCCAAGCCGTCTCCGATCCAAGTACTAACCGGCCCAACGTTGTGACTTGCCAGATCGGGACGGGATGGCGTATTCTCAACGTGGTATGGTCGTAGCGATACTGATGCGTTATCTTGCTTTTGCAACTTACCCCCTCGTAATATAGATTGCAATTCAATTTTTAACTATTGTTGCCGTACAAAGGTACAGTATCCATAATACAGAAAAAATATAATATTTCACAAAATGTTTCAAAGCTTACAACCCGGATTCCCAAGCCGTTTTCGATCAGCATTAACCAGGCCCAAGTTGATTGCTAGTCGGACGGAGGGGATTGCATCAACGAAGGGCGTTTCTTGCTGCATTATTGTAGTATACAATTCAATTTTCTACTTATTTTAGCAAAGGTAATTTCAGTATCCATAATACAGATGAAAATATAATATTTACAACAAAATGTTTCAAAGCAAACACCGGGATTTGCGTCCCCGATCCAAGAATAACCGGGCCGTTTGCTTGACTTGCCAGATCGGAGGGATGGCGTATTCTCAACGTGGTATGGTCGTAAGCGATACTGATGCGTTATTCTTCGCTTTTGCAACTTACCCCACTCGTGAATAGTAGATTGAAAAAAAAAAAAAAAAAAAAAAAAAAAAAAAAAAAAAAAAAAAAAAAAAAAAAAAAAAAAAAAAAAAAAAAAAAAAAAAAAAAAAAAAAAAAAAAAAAAAAAAAAAAAAAAAAAAAAAAAAAAAAAAAAAAAAAAAAAAAAAAAAAAAAAAAAAAAAAAAAAAGAAAAAAAAAAAAAAAAAAAAAAAAAAAAAAAAAAAAAAATTTAAAATTTCAACATTGTTGCCCGAAAAAAATTTTTAATCAAATACGAAGAAAATAATATTTACAGGACAAAAAATTGTTTAACCGGCAAAAAAAAAAGTTGGGATTGTATCCAGTTTAGGAAAAAGAAAATCTAACATTGAAGTCAGCTGGTGATTTTCCTTTTCCCCCCATATCTTTGAAAGAAAAAAAGAAAAACCATTCGGGGGGGTACCAATGTCCAAACCAAAGGAGCCCCCTTAATAATAATAAAATTTCAAAGCTCAAAAACTAAAACCAAACCTGTCAGAAACTAGGGAAAAGCTTTTAAAAAAAATTTTTCAAAAAAGAACTAATTTTAAGTTTTTGGGGGCTGTGATTTTTATTGCTTGAAATTTAAAACCATCGTTAAAAAAGATTCCTTCCCCTTCACTAAGTCCCATAAGGTTTTTAAACTATAGAAATATAAAATTTAAAAAATTTGGTTTTTTTAACTCAACAAAGAAAAATTCTTAAAAACAGAAAAATTTTTAAAACAGATGGGAGAGCTTTTAAAAATGACAAAGAAAACTGGTTTTTGTTCTCCCTTGAAATTTCCTTTGAAGATTTTCAAAAAGGAAAAAACCGAAATGTTTGATATACCGGGGATGAAGAAATACCCTTATGGAATAAGACCAGACGAATAAAATGGCAAAGAATTAGTTATTCCCGTACTAGATTTACCCAAAAGTGAAATGGGTATTGCTGATCAGATCCCCGCATGGCAACGCTCATTTTAAAAAAACAGACCAAACAGTTAACAAAAGGGGGAAGCAAAATACATCCAAAAACCATTTTTAAAAATGGAACTTGCAAGATTAGCAGCAAGATCAGCATTTTTCAAGTTATTTGTAGTGAGAAAATAAAGAATACACATTGGGGATAGTAAAATTTGGGGCCTCTTGTATCCCCTTTAAAAGAAAGATTTACCATCATTTGGAAACAAGTTCGGAAAATGCCATTTTAAAAAAATCAAGAAAAGGAACATCAGTGATAATTCATCATGTTCAAACGTCCATAATGGGGGCGGGTGGAGAGAGTTTTATTGTCAAACAAGTCATTTTTTTTGACTGATCTTGGGCCCAATGGTGCCAAGAACCAGAGCCTGAAAGTTTGGGTTGATATTCAAATGAACGAGGAGAACCACCCTTAGGCCTTAATATAATTCCTCAAATGGAGCATAACACACTGCTGAATAAAGGGAAAAAATATGATGCTAAAAATTACCGCATTTATAAATGTTTGGGGTTTAAGAACTGGTATTCGGAACACCCAGCTTTAAAAAAAAGTGAAAATGAGGGTCTCTTCCTTCAATGAAATGGGGGTGTCCATCAGAGCCCAATTCAGAATTGCAGAAGAGTTTCCCAATGATTTGACCAAAAAAATACCCCAGAGAATTATCCAAACTTAAAACTAATCATTTTCAAAGATGAAAGTCCGCATCAAAAATAGAATTTTAGATGTACATAAATAATCCCTTCAATATTTTTAATTAAACCATTTAACACTTGGTGGGAATCACAAGGTGGGTTATTTTATTCACGAGTTCAGAAGAGATTTTTTAAAGAAATGAAGAGCCCAAAAAGATCACAAAAAATGGAAGGGGCCAAGGGATATAGTCAAACTATATTATGAACATGCCTTTTTACAAAGATAATCAAAGTGCAACCTTTATCATGGATGGACATTACAGTTTTGAACCAAAAAAAGGTATTTGCCTTTTCACTATTAAGAGTTTCATCTAGAGCTGTTTGATTTTGGGGGTTTAAGAATGCTTAATAGATTTATTTAAGAGGAACCTTTTTTGGGAAGGATTGAAACAAACTTTTTTTTGTCCAAAAGATGTTTATAGAATTTTAAAGAAGATGGAACCATCAGTTTTTATTTTAACGGAATTTAAATTGGGCAAACCCTTATCCGGGGGAACCTTTGGGGAAAAATTTTGTTTTTTCTAACAAACTTGTTTGAAGAACTTTGGAGTTGCCCCATATGAAATGAATACGGGGGTTTGACTGCATTTTAATACGAGACCCTTTCCTCGAGCTTTTAAATTTATTATACAAACTCCCTCTGCCCAATAGACTTCATATATTTATTTTTACCTGATTACAGAACGATGATAAATCCAAGTATATGCATTTTTCAAAACCAAGGCGGTAAGTTGAATTTTTTAGAGCAAGCAGCATTGAAAAAACACTTATGGTTTGGGGGGGATTCATAAAAAAAGAATATAAGAAAAATTTACTATTTAAAAATCGGTAAAGCTTTTTCTTGTTTCCCCAGGAGAGGTGGTGATCATCCGAAACGATATGACACCAAGAGGGAAAATGGGAAGGAAGAATTTTGTTTTAGGGCCGATGGTGGTTGATCCGCAAAAATTTCTACCCCGGTAGACAAAGAGTCAACTTAACCCGTTCAGAACCAAATTAAAAACTCGAAATGATTTCATCGAAACGGGAAAATGGGAATAAACAAAATTATGAATAAACCACCCAAACCCGAAAGGGTTTTTCAGAGGGAAAAAATGAAAAAATTTTCGAATAAAGAACCTGTAAGAACCCCATATGGGGTTTCGAAAAAGATGAAATTGTAATAAAGACAAAAAACCCTCCAATCAGAGAACATAATTGCTAAATCGAGATCAAGGGGAAAAAACCCCATTTCATAGAACAGGAAGATCAGTTTTGGGAAGTTTGAAGAGGGAAATAATATAATCATGCTTATCGACTAAAAAAATTTTAAAACAAGAAAAAAAAAAGTTTCCCCGAAAAGAATTCCCTCAAAAGCCATCAGTTAACACCAGGAGAACACCAGTTAAGGAAGAAACCTTGAAAAAATGGAAAGAACCCTTTCAATCAACCAAGTTGGTGTTATATACACGTAAAACCCAAAACCCAGGAAAAAGAGTCAAAGGTTAAAAGCATGATAAAAAAAAAATCATCAAAAAATTAATTAAGATGAAGATCTTGTTTCACAAATTAAACAACTAAAGGGTTCACCCCAAAACCAATGCCTTTTATCTTATTAATTAATCTAAACTTGTATTGAAGAATGTGTTGAGGCAAAAAAAATAATTCATGGACAAGGATAACAAGTCCGAAGATTTTAATTTTAATCAAGTTTCCCAACCAAGCATTGGGGAAAGAAGGGGAAAAGTTCAAAAACCCGTCTAGACAGAAAAGAAAAAGAAAAAGCTTAAAGGGGAAAAGTGGGTATCCACAACCCCTATTTTAAGAGATCAATTTATCACACATATGATAAAATTTTATATCTTGGTTTTTTTTTTTGGGAACTTTGGCTTGCCCGATACTAATGAATTTTTATGAATATCATGATGAAGAACTAAATGCTTTCATGAGTTTAAAAAGAATTTTGTTCACAAGAAAAAAAAGACGGGTCAAATAGAAATCTGTGTCCCAAATCGAAAATAAATCATGAAGGAAAAAGAACATATATGTCAGAAGTCAATGTATTATACAGGGGAAACAGAAAGGGTTAGATCCGTGTTTAGATGCATTAGCGTGCGATGGTACATGTGAAACTATGAGCCAAACGAAGATCGAAGAATTTGAACATATGCTGGTCCCCTCAATTTTTAACATATACTAGCAACTTATTCAGATGTTTCACGATTTGGTCCAATCCTTTTCTATAAACTTATATTCCCGGGAAAGAATCCCACATATACGAAGCATTCACATGCGAACATTGAGAACGCAAATCAAATTAAACATTAAAACTAATTTCACACTAAAAAGAAGTTTCAATTTGTATTAAACTTTCTGAAGAACAAATGAGGCTTTTTTAAAATAATCAAAGACGGTCCAAAATTCCATATTTTCCAATTCTTCATCCGAACCAAAAAAAACATGTGGTTCTGATTTCTTCAAACCACCAAAAAAAAAACAAAAAGTCCTGACTTGACATAAAACAATTTTTAGTCATGTTTAGTTATGCAATATTGTCCATGGTTTGACAGAAGAAGGAGCAGTTGCTCATGCTTTTAAAAAAAAAAGTGGGGGTTTTTAATCAGAATTTAAAATTTACCCTGGGAAGATGGGATAATATTGTATCCTAAAAACAGATACTTATTTTTTAAAATTAGATTCAGAATTACCCCTTTCTCATATGAAAAACCAAAAGTAGTCAACCCGGGTTGCCATAGTTGTGAAGTTATCACTGTATCAACATTGAAACATGGATTCAATGAAGTCGAAGAAAATATTCATGAAAAAAGTTCCCTTATAACCCCAACAACATAAATCAGAAGGAAAAATTGTCGATGAAACTGTCATTTTGGGGCAACAAAGATATCGCATCGAACTCGGTAGATTCTAACAATCACATCGAAGAAATGGATGAAACAAAGGAAGCGATAAAAAATGATATCCCTTTGATTTTGATGTGGTCCACTGTTGAAACCTTTTGGAAATTTTTGGCATTTGCCTGCAAAATAGCAATATTGTTCATTATCATTGCCATGATAATAAGTTTTGCTGATGTAATAGCTTATCCTCATAAGCAATGTCTTTTTGACGATGAAATTTTCATGGATCATTTAACAAATGATCAGTGTGTTTTGTGAATCTTAAGGAATCATACTAGAGATCAGAGGATTTTAGAGCAAAAACAACATGTACTTATTGGTATAATAATGGACATAGTTTAGTCATTAGTGAATCCTCGTATAAATATATACACACATCATAAACTTAATAGTAGAGCATTCACTATTTATAACCTTGAATTTTATACAATAGTACTCCTTTTTCCAATCTCAGTCAAAGTATTTTAGCCTAGCAATTACACCACATGATATGCATGGCACTCATCACTTATTAGAATTTTATACATGCATTATTTTATCACTGCATTATGATAAATGCTGACAGATTCATCGTGATGTATTAATAGCCTAACTTCTTATGAACAAAGAAATAGCAGAATAATTTTCGCATAACACATAGTATCTATTCTGTGAAAATACGATATGAGGTGTGCTGTAGACATGAGCGTTCTGAAAACAACTCGCTGTCACACTACGTCTTCAAGACACTGAAGTTTGTGAGGCATCTATTCTTCGTTAATATAATCTATTATCTGCATCACCTGCATTTTAAAAAGGTAAATACCTTAAATAATCATGTGTCAATATAAAAACATTATGGAAAAGAACTAATGCAGAGTATGGAAGGAGCAATTGATCTCAGTATGAGAGTTTAATTTCAGAAAATACTATAAGAAAGAATGATTTTTTCTGAGAAAGGACAGGTGTCATGAGAGTATATATGGAATATTTTCATCTCAATCTCATCATGATAATACATGACCTCTCCCCTCAGTTGATCACCTGTTGTTAACTGGAAAAATTTGAAAGCTAAAGACCAGGTGTTCGATCAGGCAGTGGTGTCCTAGATCAGAAATGCCTGATATATCACCACAATTGAGATTATTGCCACACCAGTACAATGCCTCTGAATCAGCTAAAGATTATGAGCAAACCATTTAGCAACGTGTAATTGTGATTCTCACCTCCCGATGGGATGGCAGAACTATATTTTGTCCCCTATCTACCCAGCTTTAGAACAGAGTCGTACGTATTCACACTCACCAAATCTATATTAAATGCCCTGCCTGCCCATTTGCTGTTTCCAAGGATCTGTTGTGTTGTGTTCAGAGAAAGAGAAGCACCCCAGAGGGAGTGCCATTGCTGATGAAAACTTGCCATTTTGATTGTTGTTTTGGCACTCTAGCGTACTGCAGCCTGGGTCGACGTTTCTTCTCACACAGTTTTCGAGTCCTCTCATTGATGATTCAACTATTGGAAGGGCGGAGGCTGTTGGCAGAATTTCATTTCATCTGAAATCAAAATCTTGTTGATTCATCTCTTTAAATAAAATTTGTTAATCCTTTGTCGATTATCTTGATATAACCACATTATAACCGTAAGACACCAATATTGTGTTAAACTGATATTACTGTAATTCAATTTTCTAACTATTATGCTGTACAAAAGTGGCATCACTCTAGTATCCACAATATTTAAACAAAAAACAAAAAAGATAGTGGGTAGAGGTTACCTGCTTGTTGAGGTTAAAGTACTTCGTCACACTCCACCAGGGTCGCTAGGCTTACTTCGAATATTTAGATTCTGAATAATCATCAGATTTATAGAGGGCAGGCTGGTCTTCTACATAAGCGGGTTGACAATGGTTCAACTAATCAATTGAGTTGCTTCCGCATCTGCTTTGGTTGAATTTTTCATCGAAGGAGGTTTCAATACTCATTGCCTCTTTGCTTCTGCGCATTTTGGCGTTAATGATTTGGTTCCGCAGAATGAAATGTGATGGAGACAGAGGTTAGTTATAGTAAATTGTTGCAGTCAAACGTAAAGTTTTTTTTTTTGATAATAGATGCAGGAAAGAAAGATAAGGAGGAAAGAATAGAGAGGCAAGTAAGATAGAAATGAACGTTTGGTTAGTTCCTAAAGTGGTGCCAAACCAATCTGATTCCCTCGTTTTAGTCGATAACCTACCTTGTCCTTTGGTCCTACTCCACGTAGATCTGCCGGATTCGGCTATGAAGATTATGGCGATGTGGAAGAGGTTGCGCGAAATTAGTACAGAGAAAGATTTATTGTTCAGTGTAGAATGCTTTAAAGGAAAAAGATTGATAATACAACGATTCGCTGAGCTTTATACCAAGCTTTACCGTGGATAGGTTAGTCGATAACAACAAAAGCGTTTTAAATATGTGCCATATAAAAATGGCAATACAAATAAACAAAGACTTAAGGTCAAAGATACTAATCACTCAGGATAAAAGATAAGCCAACAAAGAAAGAATTATTATAAAAAGAACAGCAAAAGAAATCAATAAACAACACAATATAATAAAGATATATAGATTTCGTCTTCATCACAACGTTCGCTGGGGCAAAAGTATGGGGCATAAAAGCTGGCTTACGACGCAATGTAAGAACATTAATATTGGTTTGTGAATGGTATTATGGTAGTCCGGGTTGAAGACAGTATGTTAGCGTGGCTATGATGAGGGTCACGGCGAGTGGACGGGTCCGCTATCCAGTGCAAGGTAGAGCTCAGTATTGGCAGCAGACTTGGCAGATTTACTTAATCCACCCATTGATTCCTTCTCGATAACCAGTCTAAAACATGATTTTCCTTATATCTAGAGTATCGAAGAATAGTTTTAATCTTGACCGTCGAGTAGTTTTCCCTGTCTACATGATTGTGTGCATGTCTCGTCTATCATGGTGAGATTATAATAGGTTCTTATTTCGGTAGATGGGCTGTGAGGTCCACATTGTTTTGATGTTATTAGGTTTCCGCAGTCCATAAACCCAGTGGTTTTCTAGCTACATTGCATTTCTATTTGTCCCTGCATCCCCAAAATTTCCTGAAATTCGATGAATCTTGCCACATTCCGTTCAAAAGTAGCATGCTATTTTTCATTTGTTCGGGATTCCCTATATTGTTTTCCATATGATTTTGGGCAAAATATTTGAGTCATTTTTAAAAAACTTTAGGGGCGATGTTTTTGGTAGCTTAAATTTAATTGAACTGCCTAAAAAGTTATTGGTTCTGCATTGGCACTCAGGCTTGGGCGCGCCGCCGCCCCAGGGTACGAATCGGCACCAAACCCCCCTTCTGCCGCTTGTCTGTGAGTGTCACATGCTACTGCTGGGCCTGTGTCTCGACCATATACCCCTTCCCTTTGTATCTGAATCAGGGAACCCTAAATTTTATTTATATATGGAAAAAAGTTGTGTGATGATGCTATTTGTAGTCTTATTCCATGTGTCTTCACTGACTGGAGGGAAAAAAGTCGTAAAATTTATTAGATTATTCTAAAGAATGGTGATGGTTTCCCCCAGTTGACGCAGGATTGTAACGGGTAGATATGGTCATTTAGAGGAATATGAGATGTTCTGATAAGATCCTCCCATGGTATTCCACATGTTGTTTAATCCCCCCCCAATATGTTCTTCCTGGAATATGCTAAAGCCCTTTAATAGTTGTTTTAAGTAATCAAACCAGAAATGGAAGTGTCCTCCATTTTGTTTTGTAAGAAAAAACATTTGTTAATCTAGAAGTACTTATTTTATTTTAAAAACCCTGTTTTTTTTCTATTTTATCTTCAGAGACCTAAATCCCGCTAAAATATTTAATCTAATGCATGCTTTTTGGGATAGGTTAAACTGAATTTCTAGATATTTTTTTTTAGAGAATTACCATCAATTAACATTTTTAAGTCTGTGTTTGATGTTCTGACATGATTGTACTATTATGGGAAAAAGGTTGGGAACATTTTTTAAAATAAGATTTGATGGCGGTAACTTCTCTATTCGAGGTTCCTTGCAAATGTTTTATATTTTCTTATTATCTTTGGTATAGATACATTAAAAGCCAAACCTAAAGAGTTAAAACAGTATTGATAGCAGCGCTAACAAGGTTGATAATGTATTATTGTTTTGTCTTGGGCACAGATATCTGGGATCTACACTTAATATTGGTCGATGAATGGTTAGAATATCTTAGAACCTCAAACCACGCCCGATTAATTTCGAAAGGTTATGGGGGAATGGGGGGATGGGAACTTTTTTTTCTGATACATTTTGGGATTCAAAAAATGATAGGTTTTTGGGATAATATGGGAAATACATCGTCCCAATTTATCTTTTTTTAATGGTGGGTATTATCAGTAAAAGCATCCAAAGTATGAAAACCATGATGTTATAAATCTCGGATTTTACTTCAGAAACATTAACTGCATTGGTTATTACTTTATGACGGTTTCTTTGAGTCATTAATTCCAGGGGGTAAATTTTTCGACTGGTTTGTCGGTTTAAACCCAAATGCTGTCCTGATTGTTCCCTTTTCTATTATATTATCTTCCCCGGGGTTTGATGTCTAAAATTTTTTCCTGTTTCCATGAATAGCGCGGGTATTCCATCGCTGACTAAAACCATTTCGCCTTCTTTGGAATTATTTCTGAATGCGATCTAACGTTACGTTAGTGCTAGAATCTTCAAATTTCAAAAATTCGAGCCATTTTTCCAAAATTGTTCCTGGATATTTCAATTTTTTGCAGCCCTCAATTCCCGAATGTTAGAGTAACCCCCGGGTTCTTCAGTTCGTCCATACCATCACATTTGGGCCGGGGATTGGACAGTTTTGTTTGGTTTATGAAGTCTATTGGTCTTATTTGTTGCCGATAAGTCTTCTGAATCGGATAAGTTAATGGTCTAGTATTTAAGATCCTTCTCTTTTGTCCTGTGTTACTATTTTTCAAATTTCAAATTTAATAATGGATAAAGTTAGTGCTCTTTTACGTAGATAAACCTTTCAAACCCCACCAGCCCAGGGGCCGGTTTTAAATAACCATTGTATACCTGATTTTGTAGGTATTCAGGCATTGATATGTTATATGGGCAATTCAAAAAAGGATGTTATTATTTTGGCATTACAAAGTTTGAGCCATTATCATTTGATTTTGAAGGAAGACCCACGGTATAAAAACGAAGGGCATTTAAAAGAGGAAGGACATATTAGTTATGGGTTTAAATGAATCGCGGTATGGTTAGACAGGTGAATATAATAACGTAAATTTTATTTTGTGAAATCGAATCGGTCCGATTGCATCAAGTCCTGTATGTGCAAACGGGCGAACCCCGAACTCTATCTTGGGGGGGGCCATAATCGTTACCGTATGGTTTAGTTGATATCGTTAAACTTGGACATTTCGCCACTACTGTTTTGGGTATTGTCTAGCTGCCATATAAAATTTTTTTGAATGGGTGTTTGGTTGGGCCTAATGATTGTTTTTATGAATGTGGTTCCATCATTCTTTTGCCTAGTTCATTTTTCTTTGGGAGTATTATAGGGAATTTCACCGCTTCAACTAGAGTTCAAAATTCTTGATCATTCTTTAAAAATACCTTTGTTATCCTTGAACAGGATGAATTTCCGGACATTGGCTATTGATTAATTTTGCTTTCTTAATCAAGATTATCTCAACTTTTAAGATCATCGCATGAAACTGGGTGGGTGGAATTAGTTATTTAGTCCAAATTTTTTTCACTATTCCATTTTGCAAATTTTGACCGCTTTTAAATATAAAAGGTGATTCTTAAAGATTTGAAATAGTATTCATATTTTAATAGATTAATTTGTGATTTTTGGGGTGTGTGGAATAAGGCAATACAGTAATAGGAAGATCCCTCAGATTAATCTGTTCGATGGGGGAGTTTATTTGTGAGAGGTTGCAAAGCCATTGTGGACCCTTGATCCAATCTGATCTTTTATACCTTGAGGTAGCCCTCTACTTCCTATGTCAGCCGGGTTGGTTTTTGTAACGGTACAATTGAACTTGGGAACCTAATTTTTCGAAATTTTTTATATAATTTTCAATCATTTGCTTTTGATTGTTAATAAAATAATGGTTTTTCGAGTTAATCCAAGAAGGGCGATTTTGCTATCGGATGCATGAATATTAAATTAACTGGCCGCGCGGATTATGGTGTCGTAATTGAAGCCTAAAACAAGTATCAGTTCTAACTTGAGGGGTCAGAATCACATTACGGGGAGATAATTTCGATTTACCGATCCGAGCTTACTTTTTGGTTGAATTTAGTGCTACATGCCGCTATGGCTGCGTTACTAGCATTGGGGGTAAATATCCAACTGCGAATGATCATTTATTACGGGTATTAATCTGGGTATGAGAATTTGAACGTGATTTTTGATCTTTATTTGATTCCATTGCGGCGATGTTGGTTGTATCTTATGGTTCCAACCTCTTTGTTGAGTGATCAATCAAATAATATTTTAATTGAATGAGAAAGGTGCTGCTAAACCCAATGGATCAAAAGCAACACTCAGGATGTCCCTTTTTGTTTTTTTTGCTTCATGTTAATATCCAACTGAAAGAGTCCTTTGTTGAATATACTTTATTCCAAAAATTTGGGGTCTTGCCGGTGCCATCTTCTACTAAGCTTTGAAAATATTATTATGGTTGGAATAAATTCTCGTTATTCATCGAAATTTGATTGAATATTGTTTTAATGAGCTTCTTTTTAACTTTTATCATTATCACAAAACGAGAAGATTGTCTATAAATACCTTTAAAATTAGAAATATTTTTTATATTTTTCAAAAGGACGTTATTCCATATTGAGTATAGCTGGACCGTGTTATTCCAAACCCTTTTAAAAAGATATTCAATAATATTAGTGGATTGGGGGTTGACCGGGTCCTTATCCAAAAAGAATCTGCAAGATTCATGTTTTTCTACTATGAATCTGGGGAACGCTGCTTGTATATCGCAAGTTAAAAAAAATGGGTTGGGTGCGTATGGCTTTGATGTCTACTATTTTATTAACAAACCCCTTTTATATATCGTTCAACGCAATCCTTTTGTCTGATGATGCGTTGAATATTTAGGGGTTCTGTTTTTTTCTTCCATACCCCCCTTGGCAATGTATAACAAACTGTGATCCTTTTGGGGCCCGACACATTTTCTTTACATATTCTTGCAAAGTTCTCTGATAGCTTCCAAATGGCGATCATTGAGCCTGCTTTTGAAGTCGAAGCGTCGCCAAAGCTACTTTTCTATTACATTTAAACGGTCAGCATTGGTCTTCAAAAGGAAATGGGGCTGAATGGTTTTTTCAAAAGATAGATTGGGTGGTTGTTGAAGAATTGATTGATTTGGACAACGCCTTCGTGAATTTATCCCCATCGTATCTATTTCAAAAAGTTTTTCCCCAAACATTTTTTTGGGGTTGGCTATTTCAATATCAAGGTTAGGCAAGGGAAGAGGAGGGAAGGGAGTTTTGTCTTCCAAATAAGCAGGACCAATTGGTTTGTTTAATTTTCCAGGCAGACATAGAGTTGTTTTTTCCCAATACGGGACCAACCCCAATAATAGTTCTGGTTGAATTACTTCACCGTTAAATACGGTTATTAAGGAGATGTTTGTTTTTTCAAAAATTGAATATCTGTTGGATAGTCAGGTGTTTATGGGGCCTGATACTTTGGGTAGTGGTTCGTAAAACATTCAATGGTCCCTTGTGGTGTTCTCAACATTTTTCAACAAAATTTTGACTTAAATTGGAAGTTACCCGTTAAAACCAGTGGTTTGATGATGTCAGTTTGTAAAGTAGATATCCCTAGTTTTTCTGGGTTTTCGGAAATAAAGCTTTCAGACGCCCATGTCAAAGAAAACGCTGATGTTTGTATAAGTTTGTAATACATTATTGAAAACGGTACCAGTCATAAGAAATAGGTTTTGAGGTAACCCAATGCAGTTGTTATGGATAAAATAGGGTTTTCGAGCTAGGTAATTTGGGAGGGAGGTCTATCAGTGTCAGAATTTAAGAAAGAGAAGAATGATGGTTACGTTTACATATGGAAAAGAATTAAGGCATTGCATACTGGTATGTTGACTACTAAACAAATCCAACACCGTTGCTTCTTCAAAATATTCTTCTTGAGTGGATCAACTTTCATACATTTACTGTTTTATGTCCTTGCTCAAGAATATACATTTTTGGACGAATATGTTTTTGGGAGGCTGCATGATGGTTTATGTTCTAAAAGATTCAGCTGTATAAATCTGGTACAAAAGAATCAACCGCTTCCTCTATTCATTAAAATTGTTTGAGACTTGTGTCTTTCTTTCCAAAGGCATATTCAGAAGGGTTGAGGGTATTTGTCGCTACCAACTTGATCCATCCTGGGTCATTAGAATGATAAATTGAATCGGCTAGTTGACAAAGGCCACGAATTCGTTTGTTTTTGCAATATATCGTCGGGTGTGTTTTGTGGTTTTAATGCTTACTGATCATGAACCTTGTATTCATTCAATTTGGGTCCATACGTACGGGAATGGTTTTATAAGGCCACATAGAAGTACCGTCAAGTTTTTTGTTTTCTAGGTGAATTTTTGCGGGGCCTATTAGGCTTTAAATAGGTGATTTTTTTGGGGATTGTTTAGATCGATCGGAAGAACAAAGCGTTAAATTGATTCCAAAGGTTAAAGCGGATGGGTCGCCGTTAAACTACATTATCATTTGGGGGGCCGGATGGCATTTTATGGGGTTTTAATTGATTTTAAAAAGTTCAAAATTGGGAGTAATGAAGGAATAAGGTTTTAGTGATCCTTGTCATGTCCGGTTACTGATTCGTTTTTGAGGTATTCAAAAGGCATTACCGTACAAATTTTGTTTTGGAATATTCTGGTTAGGTGTGGGAGGTTTGTAATTGTTTAAGTTGAGGTTAATCGTTTTTTACCTTCGTCACACACTTCCACCAGGGTCCAGGTTACTATTTTTAGATTATTTAGGTTGGACAATCTGGTCAAATTTTTCAGGAGGGCAAGGCTGGGTCTTCCTTTGCTATAAGCGGTGACAATGGGAGCAACGATCCAATTGAGTCGCTTCCGCATTCCTTTGGTTAATTTTTCACGAAGGAGGTTTCAATAC
>JBBGBA010000104.1:0-253799 GCA_038088335.1 Mesorhabditis sp. LJ9110 | reverse complement strand
AAAAGCTGCTTAGACCGCGCGTTTGAAACTTTTACTGTGTTACCATAACGAGACTGACCGAGCAATTTGACTTCGCGCGTAACCGTCGTGACCCAGTCGACGGGGGTTGAACGTTGGCAGTTTCTAGTCCATTTAAGACGGGTCTGCGGATTTCAAAGAGCTATGAACGCAATTTACAACGCATGCTCCGCATACAGGCGTCAAAAGGAGCCGCGCGTAGAAAGTTTGTAGCGGAGCTGGCGCTGTGGTGACGTTCTTTTCCGTTCAGCCTATTTTTTTGCAAATTTGCGCATTTCCAGCTATCCCTATTTTTTTGTTTTGCCGTTGGCTACAATTTTTGTGCGTAGCCAAGGCAGGGGCAGCAAATCCAGATGCAGCAATATTTCCCTGGGAGGGGCTGGATCAGCTTTTTGCACCTCAAATGCTTCAAAAAAATTTATTTTGCGGGCCGACCCTAAAAACTTCAGTACAAAAAATTTTCCCCACTATTTGGCAGTGTGCCAACACCTCCCTAACCACAAGAAAAATCAGGGATGCATAGCAATCGCCGGCCATAAATCGGGGAGTAGGTTGGGGGCGGAAAGGGCCGAGCGGGTGTAGTATTCTACCGGAAATAGATGGTAGATTCCGGGTTTAAGTTACCTATAAGATCCGCTATTCCGTAACTTTTAAATCGACTCGATAACAACGCACCCAACTCGCTTGGAAATTCTGAATTGTGGCCATCGAGGAAGGAGCAGAGGTGTCATCTCCAGTTGTCAGTTTTTCTCCCTTCATGGGCCAACCAGGGGGCACTGGGACGAATCTTTGGAACTTTACATAGGCCGCTGCTTTGCTAATTACGAAGTCGGCATTTTTGCGCTTAAATGGTCTTATTTACATAGTTAATTTTATAGATGCTTTTAGATTTTTGTGAATTTCGAGAATAGGTTTACAGGGTGGGCCAAGCAAAAAGTACAGAGTTTGAGTCGAAATAACTCACGAACGGTAGAGAATCGAAGGTACGTTACCATGCCAGAATGCTTAAATATGCTGGGTATCAAGATTTAACACAACTTGATTTTTTCGATTTTCGGCGACGTATCAATACAAATGACACCCGAAAACTGTGCGTTCGGGGAAACTTCATGTGTATTTTTTCGGTTTCCTGTGGTGTGTGGCTTCTAATTTTTGCTATATAAGTTAATATAGGCAGTAGATATTTAACTACAGATTTTAAGAATTTTTGAAGGTCTACTTGAAAAGTTATAAAATATGGAGAAATTTCGTAAATTTCGAATTTTAGAGAAACTTATGGCAAAAAGATCAAAAAAACTGTTTGTAGAATACCTACGGGCTTGACACAATCGCATAAACATATTAAAAAAATTTTTGAGATCGATAAATTTTCGAGTTTTTCAACGACCCCCCGGTCATGGATTTTTCGAGGTCACGAAACCGGACTTTAGAAAAATATTTCTAAATTGCCAAAGGAGACCCAGCTATTTTCTTTGCTTAGCTATGTAGGACTGGGGTTGATCTATCATCTACAAAATTTCGAGCTACTCAAATTTTTTGGAAGGGCATATTTTAGGGCCTCCAAAACGGTTCGTTCGTGATTTTTCCCAAACCTTGTCATCATTTTATAAATTTTAGCCGAGCCTTGAAAATTATCGTTTTATTTTTATCTGATACCATTTGAATAGCGCATCCTAAAGCTACTTTCATGTATTTTTTTAACCAGCCGTTGGCAAGGGAAAATTCCCCAAAAACCGAAATAAACCGAATTCGAGGGGACGTAAAAACTTTTTGGAAGGTGGAGTCACCAAGATATTTTGAGAATTAATTCTGCGTAACCAGTTCAATAAAGCTATGCAAAGATTAAAACAATTTCAACTCGAAAAAATTTTAAGAAGAATTTTAAACTTAGCCTTTGGAACAGGGTGATTTTTGGTTTTGGGCTGAAAGTCACCATAATTTTGAATCAGATTGCTCCCGAATTTGACAGACATAAATCAAAACATTAAAGCTTTAATCATATCCATAACATCCAGGGGGTTTTGTTATTTTTAGAAATTCGAAAATTGGCCCGGCTACTCGGACCCAAAATCGGCTCTCTGGCCTTGTTTTGCACTTTACCTCGTAACTTTGTTATTTACCATCAAAAATCAGTAATTTTTGACAGGCTATCTTACAATCACCTCTAGAAGGTCTTCGAATTGAAAAATCGTCAGTTTATGGAATTTTGTGATGGCATGCTAAAACGCGCTCCACGTGGGTTACTGTAGAAAACCGAAATTCGCGATTTTCGTGGTGTTTTGCCATGGAATCGCTTCGATCTTTGGTAAAAACTAGTAGCAGTTTTGGAACAACTGACCGAAAAATTTACAAAATTCTGTGGCAGGATTGAAAAATCGTTTTTAGCCTTTTCATGAATGTTTGTGGACAGTACGCCGTATTTGGCAGCAAGGTCTCCCTACTTATTGCCCTACAACCCAGAAATTTTCAGCCGGATCGAAGCTAGGGAAACCGAGAAAAGCGGGAAAAACGAAACCTACAGTACCCCACTGGGGCACGTTTTAGCAAGCAATACAAAAATACCATAAATTGTGGTGGAATCTGGTGTGTGATCCGAGATTAATATTTGGATAAGTCATTGGCAAAAAAGCAGCCATGGGCAGTGAGTTAGGAGTGAGTTATGACTCAAAGAATAAAAATAACGAAAATCGCGAAAACTGATTTGCTTTTTAAAATGAAGAAACCTCGAAAATTCTAAGATTTTGCCATTACGTTTCAATGAATTAAAGCCATTTATGAGCGCAAAACCAGAATTTTCCCACCACCCATTCAAGAACGCACAATTTTCCGGTCGTAGCCAGCGTCCATAGTACAGTTTCGTACTCAAAAATCGAAAAAATCAAGTTGTGTTAAATCTTCATACCCAGCATATTTAAGCATTCTGGCATGTAACGCACCTTCGATTCTCTACCGTTCGCGAGTTATTTCGACACAAACTGTGTACTTTTTGCCTGGCCCACCCTGTACATTATTTAGAGACTAGTTCAAAGGCCTAGATTTATAACCCTAAAAGTGCTTACTTAAGAATCTTCTCTCTTCTTTAGTTTCCCTCTCTCTTTCGCTTTTTCATCTCTCTTCCTCGCTCTCTTGCAGCTCGACCCTTGCGACCACGTCACTTTCGCCATTTTCGAGTCTTGGACCCCTAATTGGTGCTCGTGTTGCTTAATTAGCATAATTCCCCCGGGGAGTTTCAAAAACCAAGACTATTCTGGAACATCGCTCTTGGAAAAAATAGACAAAATCAACGAAAAAATGGCATATTAGCCAAAAATAGCTCGTTTTTGAGCGAGTTCAATTTTTCGAAAATGGCGGTATCCGTCGGTGAACACAAAAGAATACTTTTTTATTCACCACAGTAGCCCATTCCTTGCAGGACCCATCCCGCCCGCTGTTCACAATCTTCGTCCTCCTGGTGGGGGTCGTCGGGGGGCTGACGCTCGTCATCACCGTCGTCTACTTCTATCGCTTCTGCCTCAAAAAGAGGCCCCCGCTCACAACGTATGTATTTTTGGCGTATATAAAATTAAGTATTAGATTAAATAAAGTATATTTTAACTAGTTAAAGTTCATTACAAGATACCTCGCACCTGATTTAGGACGGATAAGCCGGAGCAGAAGGGACGCCGTGAGATCCGAGGCCGCAGCCGCCTGCCGACCCCTACCTTTGCCACTCAGGTGAGAGAGAGCGAGAGAGAAAGAGGGAGAGAGAGCGAGAGAGAGAAAGAGAGAGAGAGGGAGAGAGAGAGAGAGAGAGAGAGAGAGAGAGAGAGAGAAAGAGAGAGAGAGAGAGAGAGAGAGAGAGAGAGAGAGAGAGAGAGAGAGGGAGGGAGAGAGAGAGGAGAGAGAGGGAGGAAGAGATCGGGGAAGAGAGGGAGAAGAGAAGGATTCAAAAAATGCAGATCAATATTCAAATTTTTTCAGGAATGCCCTCTACCAGACCCAGCCCACCATCGCCCGCGTCACCCAAGTCGACAAATTTCGGTAAGTTTTATTTAAATTATTTTTATATTTTCACTTTTGATTTTGTAATAAATGCAATTTTTATCATTAATTTAATTTTATCAATTGAGGATTTTTACGATACTTTCCAGTAACCAAGCCGTCGTCCAAAAAGAGACGCTAAGCCAGCAGAGCTCGACGCATTCCCAGAATTTGCCCATCCTCACCTATACCAGTAAGGAAAATGGGTGTAATTATACAGATGAATTCATTTTAGCTGACGAATACGGGCGCGCGGAACGGGATGGAAGTGAGAATCTATGTTTTTGAAAACAAATATAACTTTAGACCAACAAGCCATACACCGTAACACGTCCGCCGAATTGTTGCCGCCCGACTCGGAATATAGGTTCGTTACGGAAATTCAATAACTTTTTTTGGGAACTTGGAAATCGGCCGTTTAGCAGAAATCTTGAGGGTTAACGAACTATTCGAAATGTAGTAGAAACCTTGAGCCAAACAGGATTTTGCCGAAATCAGGCGGCGTTGATTCCTGGAATTCAAGCTTGGGTCAAGGGTTAAAGACTTGAGGAAAACTAGCATACAGGGTGTCCCAAAAAAGACACGGCGCATTCTCTATTTCGGTCCGATCAACTTGAAATTTTGCACAGAGGTAGCGAAGCCAATTTCCCACGAACACAGAAAGTTTCAGCCCCATCGGTCAGCGGATTTTATAGTTATAACGAAAATACTTTTTATTTTTTATTTAATATGGGGACCTCTGCAATTTGCATCAAAAATGTGCGTAATTTTGTCATTTACGAGCTGATTTTGCATAATTTTTGCCGGAAAAGGCCATTTGCAGTTTTGCGCTTCGTAAGAACGATTGCGCATGACAAACAAAATACCGTGAAAACAACAGCTTTTTGAGCACTCAAACACTTTTTATTGAAGTTTTGGTCAGTTGGGCCTGCCTTGGACTCGACGCAGCGTTCGACCAGCTCCAAATTGATGCCTAAATCCAAATCGAGGCTTTAAATCTATGCGTAAACCGAAAAATAAATTAAAACAACCGGTGAACGTATGTTAAAATACTGGTTCCTTATATCTGGCGGTTTTCTGGATAATTTTTACTTCCCATGCGCAATCGTTCTTACGAAGCGCAAAACTGCAAATGACCTTTCGGCAAAAATTATGCAAAATCAGCTCGTAAATGGCAAAATTACGCACATTTTTGATGCAAATTGCAGAGGTCCCCATATTAAATAAAACATAAAAAAGTATTTTCGTTATAACTTTAAAATCCGCTGACCGATGGGCCTGAAACTTTCTGTGTTCATGGGAAATTGGCTTCGCACTCTGCAAAATTTCAAGTTGATCGGACCCGAAATAGAGAAATGCGGCCGGTGTCTTTTTTTTTGGGACACCCTGTAGATTTTTGTGGGATTTGACCGTTTTTGGGAAGCCTAGCAGAGATTCTTCGTGCCGGTAAGAATGTAGGGGCTAGCTGGCAGAGGTTCTTTGGGAAGTTCGGAGAAATTTAAATTTTAAATTGGACGGGTTACGAAATTCGCATGATTTAAAAATTAAATTCCGGCGTCGTAGGGTAAGGGCGAGCTAGCAGAGTTGCTTTGCGGCAATATGGAAACTAAAATTGGAGAAATTTAAATAACCAATTTAGGAGAACTTCTGTCGATCCGCCAAAACGCCGAAGATTGCCGAGCACGGAGCACCTGGAGGTCGGTGTTTTTTGCTTTTGTAGTTTGTATTTTGTGGTCTGAATATGAGGTTGTAGTCTGTAGCGTAATGTAGCTTTTATGATATCGAAATAGGCAAAAACACAAATACAAAACTCTAAAAAAATGGAAAAGTTGTGCGTGAATAGGTTGGCGGGGTGAGGGCGCGAGAACAGTGAGACCCGTCAGAGGCAGAGAGAGAATGAGAGCGAGTCAGAGATAATTTTGAACCACAAAAATTGGCATATTAAAAAACATAATTCGGTATATTAAAAATATAAGGCTACAAAGACAAACACTAAAAAAAGATAAAACATTGTAAATATCGAAAATTCGGCAGATCTTGCTGAGAAAAATATTGCAATCGGCAAGACATGGATGTTAAAAAAAGCAAAAAAATCGCAAAAAATTTGAAAATACATACCACAAATCCACAAAAAGATTTAAATACGAAAAAAATTAATCATAGAAAAATTGAAAGCTCAAAAAGCTCAAACAGCCGCGAGATCGCCGAAGCAACGCTGGAAATTTTTGGTGACCACGTCGAGGGCGGTGCACAGGTTGTAGTGTTGTTGTAGTTTGGGGTCCTAAATTGTACGGTTTATGCTAAAATTCACTAAAGCTACCGTGATCTTGTGAAATATGCGGCTGTGGTCTTCCTGCTCGCCGGTCGTGCTCGAGGCGTATTTGCAGAGTTTGCATCTAAAATTTTCTATGATAAACTTCATTTCATTCATAAAAATCATGTATTTGATGGCATTTTGTCCTTATAATTAAGGTATCCTTTTCCATTACTTACCTATAAGCCGGGTGCAGCTGCATATGTTTCATTAGTGCGCTTCGCTGGGCGGGCACTTGTTTTTGGCAAATTTGGCAAGTTAGCTCGGTGATTTTCTTCGGGGCGAGGGATCTGAAGTGATTTGAATTTGATGGTAGATTAATAGTCGTCAAAAGTAAGCTTAGGCTTAGCTTAGGCTTGGCTTAGGCTTAGCTTAGGTTTGGCTTAGGCTTAGACTCAGGCTTAGGCTTAGGCTTAGCCTTACGCCTTGTGTTATAACTTCTTAGAACTCACCCAACCATCTGGTCGATGTAGGTGACAAGTGAACTTTTCACGACTTTCGGCTGCGTTTTCGGGAAGCACTCCGAGATTAGGCCGGAGAGTTTTAGCATATCGCGGCGGTCCGAGAAGGCGGTTGGCTAAAAATCGGATTGTTTCAATTTGAGGCTTATATACTTGAAGAGCCATGAAAGCTAACTTAAAATCCTGATTTTAAAAAAACCATACCTTCTTCGGGTGCTTCTCATTCATATGCGTGTACATTTGAGTCCTGTTTGTCGCCTCAGCGCCACAGATTTGGCATCTAAAATTGAAAAGTTAATCGTTTTTGAACGTATATTAAGAAACGTACTTTGATTAGTATATGAAATATCATTAAATTACCTGAACGACATGGTCTTGGCGTGGGTTTGGACGTGTTCAGTGATGGAAGCATCGTTATTCACGATTTCCTCTTCACAGGTCGCACATTGTAGAGTTTTGTCCGGGCTGAAATTTGCACATTTTGTTGGTCGAAGCGGCTTAGGCTTAGCGTAGCTTCGCTTAGACTTAGGCTTAGGCTAACTCACCGATTCCTGAACTGCTTGACCTTGCGGTAGAACTCGATATGGGCTTTTCGCTTGTTCTTTCCGGACTCCTTGTCTTCAAGATCTTCCACATCAATAAAAAGCTAAATGCTTGTTTAATGGATTACGACATTGAATCCTTACCTGTTCGTCTTCATCCTCCTCTTCTCTGCTTTGACGCGTCGATTCTGACGTTGGGCTGGAGGAGTGGCGGGTTTCTAAAGACAATTTTCATATTTTTGACGATGTTTTGGATTTTAAAGGAACCGACAAGTGAGGATTTCACAGATGGATCACAGCTTGTATCCACTTCACGACCCGTTTAAAGTAAGTTCTATAACTCCCCGAGACTTTTGAGACCATTTCCGATCAAACCCGCGTTCCCCAAACTCCCCCCTACCCGTCCACAGTCTATTCTCGTAGCCCAGCGAACTGATAAGAATTCTATTTTTCTGCCCCCGACCAATGTGATGTCACACCTCGTAGAGTCGGTCATAAAATAGAGACTGAATTATCGTGATTTTTGTCAGCCTACCACGAAATGGGCGGGAACGGGGGAGAGTCTCGTTTTTGTAGTCTGCACTGTTTGAGGGAGTTTGGAAGAGGTGGATTAGCAGAGCGCTTTGAGGAAAATGGAATTAATCGAAATTTAAGACTCTGGAGCGAGGCGAGATCATTGAGGAAAGTTAGAGCAATCCGATTTTGTGTAAGAGAAGTTTGGGGAAGAAAGAAAATTTCGAATTTCCGTGGAGAGGCTTGGGCTTAGGCTTCTGCTTGACTTAGGCTTGGCTTAGGGTTGGCTTAAACTTAGCGTAGACTTAGATTTAGGCCTATGCTTGGGCTCAGGTGGCAAAGATCATTAGGGAAATTTATACATTTACTGACACTACCCCCAAATCTACCGTACCTTCCAATTTTTGCGCTCCCAGGGCTGGCGATGGCGTCGCATCGGGGGTTAAAAGTAGCTCGATAGTTCGTCGAAACACTGGGCTGATCGGCTCCTCTTTTACCGTATCCTAAATACCTTAGTTTATCATAAAAAGCTTCGAAAACTACCTGGATTTTGATGGGTTTTGGGACGACAATCATCGGCTCGGCGTGCTGAGGAGGCGGCGGGGATTGTGGCTAGAAGTTTGATGTTTAAAAATTATAATAATTTTATTTAGAAATTCTCGATTTAATTGTCAAATTTTCTACCTCTTCTTTAATTAGCATGGCTCGGCAGCTAGAGGTTGACGGCGTCGGGATGCATTCCGGGATGACCGGCTGGGGCATGGTGAATTGCCTAAAAATCGGGTATTTTTACTTTAATAGATCGTTAGATTTAAGATTAATTTTTTAGACTTAATTTTTTAAAATTTAAATACCCTTGTTTGAAAAAGGTATTAATTTAATTTTGAATTTACTTTTTATGCTTACTGCTCTCAAAATTTAAATTTTTAGCTATATAAAAATATAAAAATTATAATTATGAAATTTTACCTCTGAAAAATCTTTTGCTGTTGCTGCATCTGGAGCTGCTGCTGCAAAAAGAGCTGGTAGACCATGTTGGCGTAGAGCTGCTGCTGGGGTGGGGGGAGGAAGAGGGAGGAGGGCATGTTCTAAAAAATCATATATTATTTCCTAATTAATCCGCTTAAATCCAGCACAAATTACGATACATTCCTAACGACACTAAATGACGCACAATTCTTTGTTGCACGACCCAAAAATCGGGAAAAACACTGCAGAAAATGAAGTCAGAAAATAGGCGCGACGGGGTGAGTGGGAATGGCTGATTTCTTGGGTCCTTTATATAGGAAAATTTTTGGTCAGATAAGCTTTATCTTTTCCTGGCGCCTCATTCCCGGGCTTATTCACCAGAAGAGAGACATACTGAGCGAGAGAGAGATAGAGAGAGGAACGAGAGAGAGAGAGAGGAACGAGAGAGAGAGAGAGAGAAAGAGAGACAGGTAGAAGATCCTTATCTATAAAATTCCATGAGCGGCGGATGCCGGCTCGAGGCATAAATATGCTTTCTGCTCCGGAGGAATCAGAAATTCGGAAGTGCGTATCAATACGTACTCCCAAATGACTAAAAGGCCAGCTAGCAGTGAGTCTTAAGTAATTTTTTGGATATATTAAAATTTTTGCAAAATATCTTCGTGATTGATTGTCTTCTAAAGGACCTCTGAGGCGTTAAAATAGACCCTCGCATTGCTAGGTCTCGAAAACTACGCGCTACGCGAAATTACGCAGGAAAACCCATATGAATTTACCATCTCTGACATTTCTTAGACAGTAATAATTTGGTTAAACCAGCATCGCGAGTTGTGGGTAGTTGTCAAGACCCAGTCGACTGGAGGGGTTGATTTTTGCTTCGTCTATCCCCTTTAAAGGGACCATAACATCGATTTTGATTTGTAGTCAAGGTTGCTCGGAAAATGAAGTTTCTAAAGGGAACGTGACACCGCGATTCAGCACACAAAAATCATCCAAATTCCCAGACTTCAACGGCCCTTTAAGCGATCAGCTAGGAGATAGACCCTTTTATGAATCCGATCCTCAAAAACCGTGTGGTCACCGGAATTCGATGGCTCTTATACCCCACGGGGTGTTCTGTTTACACAGCTGTATCCGGCCCGTGAGTCTGGTCATCGTAAAAAGTTGCCGCGATTCCTGGCGGCGACCCCCGTGGCTCCACTATAACAATTTCTTCTGATGCTCCACGCACGTGGATTTGGCGTGAAAAGCTTTAGAAGGCTTGGATTTGGGCTTAGGCCTAGGCTCAGGCTTAAGCTTAGGCTTAGGCTTAGGCTTAGGCTTAGGCTTAGGCTAGGCTTAGCTAGGCTTAGGCTTAGGCCTAGGCTTAGGCTTAGGCTTAGGCTTAGGCTTAGGCTTAGGCTTAGGCTTAGGCTTAGGCTTAGGCCTAGGCTTAGGCTTAGGCTTAGGCTTAGGCTTGGGCTTGGGCTTGGGCCTCCTACTTCTACATAGGCTTAGGCTTAGTCTTAGGCTTGGGCTTCGACTCAGGCTTAACCTGCGGCTTGTTTATGCTTAAGCGAACGATTCGTTTTTAAGTCAAAAAATTGAACTCTTGAACGAACCACTTGTGGCTGCTGCGCCGCGCCGTTGATTCGCATCCACGCCAATAGGCTGGCTTCATCCATTTTTCAATTTTTTTTAGTAGGGCGATCGGCTGGCAATTTCCGGAGATTCTTTAGAAATTCTGCGGCTCCTCGGCTGCATGGATATCTGGAAAATAGGAAATAATTATCACCTTATGAAAAATAGCAAAAATTGGAAAATTGCCAAAAAAATAATCAAAACGAGTTCGGATAGTTCGATGGGTCTTTTATAGAAATTTGGCAGTTTAGCATGATTTAGAAAATATCAAAAAAGTAGCCAAAAAAAGCCCAGGCTTTGCTCCTCCAAAACACGTGCTCAAAGCTAAAAATTGTTGATGCTCGTAGCCTCAAAACCAAGCCATAAATCCTGCTCATCCCCGCCCACTCGCTCTAAAAAATCGGCATAAAAATCGGGGCTCCCGGCTTCAATATTATATTGCGTAACCCGGGGTCACCGAATTGCTATTCACGTTTCCCGAGGGTTTGTCGACCATCGGATCGGCGAAGAGAGTGCGCGTGAGAGACAGAGACAGCGAGAGAGAAGCCGATGTGTCCTTTTCTGACCACAGTTCGGCATCTGCATTCGTGTCCCTCGGCCTCAGCTCTATGAAATCGATCATTTACCGGGACAGCCATCCACACCCATCCTATGAACGGTTGCCCCAGTCGGAGACAATCAGTCAGCTGGTGGTGGTAGACCCACGCTGATTTTTGGTGTCGCGACAATAGGATCGGTGGGAAAGAGGTTTAGGCTAAAATTCGACACGTGTACTTGGGGTTACGGTAGGTGTCGTTTCCCGGGATAACGGGGGATTTCTATAATTTTTCGGATTACACACTTGAATTTCTTTGCCCGATCTAGCCTATGGTAGCCAGGTTACGGTATTTAACACAAAAAATTTACGGTTTTTAAAAAACTAAATTTTTTCCAAACAAAACACGAAAATTTTGGTTACTGTAGGCCCAGAATACGTTAGTTTACCATACAAAATTATGGTATCGTACGATTCAAAAAAAGAGAGGGAGAGAGATAGCGAGAGAGAGAGAGAGAGAGAGAGAGAGAGAGAGAGAGAGAGCGAGAGCAGAGAGCGGAAGAGAGCGAGGCAGGAGAGGGTGAGGGGCGAGCGAGATAGTGAGAGAGCGCGAGAGAAAATGAGAGAGAGCAAGAGCGCGAGAAAGAGGGAAAGTGTTAAGAAACGCGAGTTACAGTATACCCCACTACGGTAGCCATTGTAATCAAAATGGCAAAATAGGCCAGGAAAATTTCAAAAATTCCACGACACTCCTCCGAACACGCCGCAAAAGTTCGCAGGTACGCGCTGACCCGGCGTGTTTCCTCGGCCTTTATATACCCAGCCCCTCTTGGCGATACACCAAAGAAAAGGGGGACAGGGAAAAGAGGGGAGAATTTCACGCCAAACGACCTTGACCCCGGATGTAGACTCGAAGAAGAAGAGGGGGGGATTCTCATTGAATCCCGCCCCCACCGATCAGCGTCCCCCCCCCCCCCCCCTGAAAAGTCCGGAAAAGGACTATCCACGGGGACAGCTGTTTTTTACAACCTATGGGATCTCCACCACCAGCTCGAGTGTTCGCACCTGCTGGCTTCCGGCCAAAAATTTGGTGATGGATGGATGGAGGTATTGAGGAGTGGGAGGAACTGAGCCTGGGGGCCTGGGAAGATGGGAAGTACGTTTTAAAGGAGCTATGGAGTCAATAGAGCGGCAGAAGGGCTTTGGCTTTTTGCCAAAAATCCGGATAACAGGGTTCTTGCTTCTGGGTTCCTTCAAAAGTGGAAGAGGTCAGCGCATTAAAGCGCACGTTCAGGGAGGGGCCGTGTACTCGTCCCAACGTGTACACCCTATGGACGTAGGGACCGCGCGCACGGTCTGCCCGTGCTGTGACAGGCCATTCCGCTCCTTTGCGGGGTGGGGCGCCCCTCGGCCCCTCGCCAGGTTGTAGCTGTGGCTGACTGGTATGCTTCCGCGCCTCCCGAGCCGGTGGCCCGGGTTCGACCCCCGGTCGCGGCAAAAATCTTTGCTTTTTTCCAAAAAAACGTCCCTGAACGTGCCCTTTAATCGAAAAGTTTTCTAGCGGCAAAGAGAGAGAGAGAGAGAGAGAGAGAGAGAGAGCGAGGGAGAGAGAAGGAGATTGAGAGCAATAGAGGTTGAGAGGAGTGAGTAAGCAAGAGCGACGACTTATGGCTGAGCATGAGCTAAATACTGCCAAGACTTAATGCTTCTCATTAATGCGAAGACGTAACGACGATTTTTTTTCAAGCCTAGAACCGGAAGAATAAGAAAAAATAAAGCCCAACAAGGGACCCAGAAATGCATGGGAGGCCCTTCCGGCCCTCTCTGCCTTCCTGGTCCCTTTATATAGCCCCATGGCCACGCAGAGGGGAGAAGGGCTCCTCATTAGGCATTCCCCCTCCCTGTGGACAGCTTTTCCCTCGGCTGAACACAGGTGCTTTCGAGCTGTCACTGGCTTAACGAAAGTCTGAGCAGCGCAATTGGACCACACACGACGAAAAGGCAGATGATAGAAAAATTGGTTTAAAGGGACCGGCATGAGAGGGCCAAGGACCTTTTGCTACCGCGCCGCCAATCGCCACGCACTCCACGCTACGCAAACCGCGTGTTGCGTGTCGGAAAATCGGAAAAAGGAAAACCAAGAAATCCATTAAATATCCATAGCCGGACAATCCTATCAATGCCTTACGAGCCCCTTTAATGCGCCAGAGTCTCAGGTACCGATGGTTCCCTCAAAATTTTGCTAAAATTTAGGCTTGAAAAACTAGATTGAGTTTACTCGGTTTTGGGAGGCTCTAGACCTAATTTGCATATTGCGAAAAAAGAAGGTTTGACGCTTCTAGGTTTCCCAATTCGACGCTTGGGTGACGTTAAGAGGTCAACCAGGAAGGCCTAGGCTATGGGAAAGTCAAATATCCGAGGCAAGGCCAGAGTTGCGAAACGATTTGATCGAGATCGTCTGACCCAAATTCAAATTCTGGCTCCCGGCCTTCGTCACAGTGTTGTTGCCAAGGTCCAGTTGCCAGAAAAGTCTATTTTGCGCTCCCTAATCCCTTTAAAGGCCTGTTGAAGTGAAAATCTATAAGGATAGCCATCTCACTTATGGTTTTCGCAAGCTGAACCCAGGTACAGCTGAAAATCAAGCACGCCATATCGAAAATTAATGAAATTTTCGATTTCTTGGCACTGTTCGTTCGCCCTTTTAGATAAATTCAGAGAAAACGCGCAGGTGCATTCAAGAAATCCTATTTTTGCGGTCTCAAGGTTCTCAGCTGCCGGCCACAATTGGCTTGATTTTGATGGGGGATAACGAAATATCAGGAAATATATAACGAACTATATTTCCTGATATATAAACACGCTAGATTTAGCCAAACCAGGTGGTAAGACATGAGCCGGAAACGCGGATCCAGAAATAGCGTTGTGAAATGTTACGAAAACCCGTGAAAAACTTCGATTCGACGATAAAAGTACCTAAGGGCTCTCAGGAAGCGCTGGGATTCGGAGAATTTCGAAGCCTAGATGAGTCAAACGGGTGCAGTTGGACTTCAAAGAGTCAGAGGGGGTGGGGAAAACGAGGACAATGAATTTCGCAATTTTTCAGCCTACTGTCGGCCTTGCTGATCCGTGGAAGCCCATTTTTGCGCCTAAAATTGCCGTTTTTCCTCAGAAAACCCACAAAAAATTTCCGAGTTTTGAATTTTGGTCGTTCTCCACAAATTTAATGTCGAGTTAATGAGACACGATACGGCTTTTGATAAAAAAATTAGAATTATTAAACTTAAGTGGGATCTTTGAGGCACGGGGTAAATATTTACGATCGGAATGACCAGCATAAAAGGCCAATGGAGCCAGCTAGCCTCGGGGGAATACCAGGGCGGGGTTATCGATCGCCATGGTGCCCCCGCCTCCCACGTACCACTAGGGGGTACCAGATTAGGGTTGGTTCTCTCTCTCTCTCTCTCTCTCTCTCTCTCTCTCTCTCTCTCTGTCTTTCTCACTCCTCTCTTTCTCTCTCTCTCACTCTATCACTCTCTCTAACTATCTCTCTCTCTTCCGCTCTCTTTCACTGTCTCTCTCCATATCTCTCACTGTCTCTATCTCTCGCTCTCGCTCTTTCTCTCTCGCCTTTCAACCCAAACACATCAGCTATGAGATCATTCATTCACCCCATTTAATAATTAAAATGGCGTGACCCCGAACTTCGTAAATAACCCGTCGAAATGCCAAAGGCCAGTCAGCCGCTCGTCGAAAGTTCAACTCCCAAAAACGGCCCCAAAATACCCAAAATTACGCCTATATAATTGAAGGCCCAGAAATGCTAGGCGGAAGGTATGATACTTCCAAATATTTGAAGAAGCCGTTGGGGCACTCCCTTATATTGGCCCAATCATGGCATCGGGGGTCTTTTGGCGGGCAGGGTGAGGACTCATGACAAAATTGGCGGCCCGAGACAGCAGCAACAGACTGGTGATGGTGATGATGAAAAGATGGAGAAGACAAGCGTGCTAGACAAAACAAATACAGACACCACCACCACCCTCGCACGCTTGAGGGCCCGAATTTCAACGCGATCAGGGCAACTACTCGAGGGGGTGCAGGGTTTCGAAATGACTTAAAAGGGTCTTAAGTGTTAAAGGATCACTTTAAAGGGGTCGGCAAGTCTAAGCATCGAACAGTCTGGATGTAAAACCATGTTTTCTGGCAGTCCGACCACCTTTAAAAGTTCGCAACCCAAAAAGCGCCTTATTTTTAGCTTTTTTCTATGGCTCTACGCTTTTTTTAACTGACATACTCCCTTTAAAACAGCTGAAAGGTACGAAAGTCGACCCTTTCAATCGGCTAGGTCTAGACAGCCATTTCCGATTTTCCAACGTCTAGCGAACAATTTACTGGCTGTCCATCTCCCTTTAGAGGTGCCAGGAAGTCCGAGAATCTACCCCTACCTTCAACTAGGTCTCGACACGAACCTATGGCATTGTTTTGGTTCTTAGCTTCTCGTCAGAGAATTTTCAGGCTGCCGCGCTTCCTTTAACAGCAAGGGCAGCAAATAAACCCTTGCTAGCGACTAGGTCTAGACAACGACAGAATTTGAAATATTCCTTTAAAAACCCATAGAAAATAATGAGCATATTTACTGCTCAATTTTTGAACCCATCTTCGTAGCTGGCAGTTCGAGAAAACGCACAAAGTCTCCTTCCACCACTTTGCCTAGCCGCTAATTTTCTAGACCAATTAGCCAAGGCACGAGAAGACAAGCACTTCCTTAAACGACCAAAACTTCCGCTTAGTCTTCCCTGGCATTAGAAATAAAAATTAAGGCCCGGGAAAACATAAAACCACACGGCGAAAATGAGAATTCAGGTATTCAGCGGCGCCGGACTTTCGGATTCGGGGCGGATTTTGTGTGGTGACGTCTGGGTGGGGGAGGGGGAGGGGCTTTTAGCATATTGAATGGGTCTTAATGCCGAATAAAGAGGGGTCGAAATCTCAGCGGATGAGCTAAAAATAGCAGTATGATACTCACGAGATGGTTCGATGGCTTAGCTTATGCTTGGCTTCGTCCAAGCGTAGGTTTGGTGGCTTCGTCTAGGCTTAGCGTTCGCTTAGCTTGTGCTTAGGCTTAGGTCTGGGCTTAGGCTTAGCTTATGATTGGCTCCGTCTAGGCTTAGCGTTCGCTTAGCTTGTGCTTAGGCTTAGGTCTGGGCTTCACTTGGCTTAGGGTTCGTCTCAGGCTTAAACTCAGACTTAGGCTCGGCCTTGGCTTAGACTTAGCTGGTTTAGGCCTCGGTTCCGATGCTTCCTGGAAAAGCCACGAGATCTGTACACTCCATGGCAATATTCCAATCGCTTCATATCGTAAATGTTTACCCCATCGGGGATGCCATCAGACGATGAGGTGTCCCTGCCCGCGTGTTCGCCCCGATCCTAATTGCCCGCCATCCAAGGGAAAGGCCTTGTTTCCATATTACGATTTTTACGATGCGACGTGTTCGCATTCGATTGTTGTTAGGAGCTAATCGTACCAAATGGCCCCATTGGGAGCGGGATAATTGAAAAACTTATACATATGAAAAACGCTACTGAACTAAGACTTAAAATTTATTGTGAGATATTTTTACAATTTTAAAAAGCCTACAAAAGCGTGTATTTTTATGTAAGCTGACAAAACGATGCCACTGACAGTCCGAGAAAGTCAGACAGACAGCGGCAGCCCTCAAAACAATCGTCTTTTACTGACGTAAACCGCCGATATGAATTTCAAAAGGGGTCCGCAGAAAAATACGCACCTTTTGTCTTGACGTTTTATGGACCAGAGAATTTATAAATATTATTGAAGTCTCGAGGGGGAGAAAATGGAAAGGTGAACAATATTGACGGGAATTGAGCTAAACAAGAAAAACGGTCTGGGCTTCGCCTGGCTTAAGCTTGGCTTAGGTTGGCTTCCGGCCGACTTAGCGGTTGGTTGGTAGCTTAGGCTTAGTTTAGGCTTAGGTTGGGTTTAGGCTTAGGCTTAGGCTTAGGCTTAGGCTTAGGCTTAGCTTAGGTTAGGTTTAGGCTTAGGCTTAGGCTTAGGCTTAGCTTAGGCTTAGGCTTAGGTTTAGCTTAGGCTTAGCTTAGGCTTCCACTCACGCTGAGCTTTCCCCTCAAAATTTGAGTGGGCGAAATTTGTCGGCTGAACTGTGAACCCCCCCCCCCGCCCATCTTTTTAAAGCCGGTTGTCTGGGACATCCAGCTGTGCTTGTTCGGATGGTCTCAACGAGCAGCTTTCAATAGGGCCAAAAAAGTGGCCGGGTCATCGCCCAGCTGGAGCGGTGGGCTGAGCACTTTTTAGCACGTGTCAGAAAAAGCAGATTACTGTATACTGAGGTCAGGGTGGTGGATCGGGATAAGACACATCTGGTGGATGACCCACTAGCGGACTAGGAGCTATATACAAACTACTAAGTACTACCAGATACACTAGGGACTAAAATCGCTGGATTTATACTATAGCGTTCTCTTAAAAACCGTTTAAAAATGGATGGTATTCAAAACAGGAAGTTCAAAGGGCACAGTTCAAAAACCTGCTTATTTTACAAAATAGACAGAGGAACTAGATTTGGGTTTGCTTAAATAGCGCCAACTCGCAACTTTATCTGTCTTTTTACGATCTATTAACGAACCGGAAATTCTCACGGAATTTCGCAACCGAATTTTGCCATAGAGTGGCCAAAATCTCACGAAAAGCGAATTTCCGCTGGCTGACTCAGGTTTACGGTAGCTGGAAAGAGGTATCTCTCTCTCTCTCTCTCTCTCTCTCTCTTTCTCTCAGTCTCGCTCTCCAGCGGGATTTAAATGAGTAGTATCATTAGTACACGAAGCCCTGGGTACTCAATAATTACGAGGGTTCCTAATTACGGGGCTCCCTGAATTGGCGCCTCCTGGCACCAGGAACCGCCAATTTTGATCACAAATCTGGCTTGTAAAGTTCGAGCGGATCCGCGTGAAAAGTGGTGTGTTGGGAATACGAAATTCCAGGGGGAACAAATCGGATTCCGGGTTGCACCTCCAGACAGACAGCAAAGTGGCTGAGTCAGAGCGATTTGAAAATCGGAAAGATGACGCAAAAAGGGCAACGGAAAAGGAATTGAGCATTGAATCGATGTAATTTATTGTTGGAGTCATAGATGCAATATTGAAAAAATTAAAATGACATTTAGGGGATGGGGAGCGAAAGAGTTAGTGGGAGGGAGAGGGGCAGAGAAATAGAGATAGAGAGAGAGAGAGAGAGAGAGAGAGAGAGAGAGAGATAAATCACTCTCAACCACTATAATACCGTTATCTATCTAAATACCAAACTCACAGAATCCACCGCCAAACACCCAAAAACAAGACAATAATAGGAAGTGTTCTTAAAGGGCATTACTAAGAGAGAGAGAGAGAGAGAGAGAGAGAGAGAGAGAGAGAGCGAGAGAGAGAGAGAGAGAGAGAGAGAGAGAGAGAGAGAAGAGAGAGAGAGAAAGAGAGAGAAAAGACAAAGAGGCAAGATGGATAGAGAGTACAATGCTAGGACACTCTACGACCCACAACAACAAAAAAACGGAAACGAGCCTCCCGGGGGTACTGTAGCAAAACTCCGGACCAGCGGGGAACACCGCGAAACCTCGGGTATTTATAGGGGAGAGAGGGGCGAGAGAGTGGAGGCCCCAGTCAATCAGAGCAGATTTCATGAAAAGACCGGAAAAACGGAAAAGGGAGTCGAGAGCCGGGGAAGGGGGAGAAACACAACCGAAAAAAGCTCGGGCTGGCCGGTATATAAAGGGGGCTGTGAGGGGGGAATCGCATGGGTAACCCGGTAAATGATGATGCGCCCCCCTCCCGCTCACACGGCGTGTCCATAGGATTCCGGCGGCGGAAAATTTTTTGTGTAGACCGTTGAAAGGGCAGGCAAACCGGGGGAGTACTTCGGTAACGGATGGCCGGGGATTGGAAATGGGTGCTGATGTGTTGTGTGTGATATACTAAAACCTAAAAACTCAGGCAATAAATTTAATTTGGATTTAATTTTAAAGGGATGGCGACAGGCCATATCGGTCCTCAAAAAAGCCTTAAAATTTCCGGATTGCTTTGGTGAACCTTTTTGGCAAAATTTGGTTCTGGGGGGAGGGGCAGCCTACCTTTATTGTAATTACTTTTGTAGCCTTTTATGGCTAGACAATTCTACGATATATTTTTTAAAGTTTGCTATTTTGTAAATTTAACCTTGCTTATTCATTTAAATTCGTTTTTGGCCGAAGAGCGAAAATGTTTAAAAACTGTCTTAATTCTTTTAGATCGCTAAAAATCCACCCCCCACCCCCGCTAAGAGCCCAGTACCCAGGAAGAATTAATCCAGGGATTACGACACTTTTTCTTTAGCAATCTTTTAGAGCACTTTTCAACTGTTCAGCTGATGTAAAAATCACAGTTTCCACGGTCAAATCCCCATGACATGTGTTTTGGAAAGCTCCTAACCAGGCGCCTTGTAATTTTGGCTTGCGATCTTCTTCCCATATCAGGCCTAGCCGTTCCACCCGAGCGGCCAGGAAACCCGGTTCAATTGGAACAAACTATTTCAAGATCAATCAACATTATAACTATCGTTTTGCGGTATGTGGAACTCGATTGTGACTCGAAACTTGGCACTTTTCCAGCGAAAAGCTCCGGAAAAGAAATGAGAAAGTTGCGCCTTTTTATGTGGGAAAAGCGGGTCGAGAGGATGATTATTGTCTTTTCACGTGGCGGTGTTGCTAAAAGGATAGGCAACCAAGAAAAGAAGCGTCAGCTATTAGCACCAGCTCGAAAAATCTTGAGCAAAAGATTAGTATCTTTGGCGCATGATCGGGGAATTTCAAGTTACCTTCTGCACGATTTTCCACACCACACCAAACGACGCTGAATTATTTTTATGTCCACTTATGACTCAGTCGATCGTACAGCACATTACGCACAGCCATCCACAGCCCATATTTTTCGATTCAAATGTGCTTCCCGCACGCCCGCCCAAGCAATTGGCATGCAAATCGGCTTTTTCGGCTTCATCGCCGTGGAGCATAATATGGCATTTGCATTCAGCCGATCGAGCCGGTGGGGCTGGTAGTGAAAATTTGATTTTGTAGCTGGAGTGGTGATCAGACCGGAAAAGGGCCAGGAATAGCTTTTAAAGGGACTTGAAATGTAAGGAAAAGAACACTTTAGAGGAGAGGGGAGAGAGAGAGAGGGGGGAGAGAGACAAAGAGTGAGTGGGGCAGAGCAAATGCAAGCAAAAGCGAGAGAGTATGAGAGACTCCGGGAAAGTTAAAGGGCCGGAGAGAGTGAGCGAAAGTGAGCACGAGTGACAATGAGAGCCAGAGACCGCAAGAAAGAGCAAGAGAGGGGAGAGCAATAGACTAAACGAGAGAGTTCCAGATCGAGAGCGAGAAAAAGAAAGCGAAGAGCGAGCGAGTGATACCTGAATTTCTAAAGGGATAGTGCCAGCCACTCCGACAAATAATTGAACCCGCTGATCACTCCGCTAAATATAGCCACCCCTGATAGTGACGCCGGTCCGACAGGAACCATAAAGCGGCCACTATTCGGGCGTAGCGTTGCCTCAAAGCCGTGCCGATAGATCTAGTACGCGTTTTGCTATCTGCTAGCGGAGCCTCTGCCCGGTCCGTCTGGCCACGATCCCTGTTTCCATGCCCTCACCGTTTGTTTTTCCAGGGGTTTCCGAGTTTCTCCTCCACCACCTGAGGAAGCGGTCAAACCTTTCTCTCTCTCTCTCTCTCATTGAAATGAGTTACTATTTGCGTTTGCTCTTTCGGGTTTTTGGAGGGTGGAACTGGCCACTCCTAAGACCAAGGTACGCATTTTAGAAGGAACCGGGCAGCTAGGTAAAGCTTATTAAATGATATTAAGAATTTTTACGCCTTAAAATATTAAATTTACAATCAAATTTCTTGCGATTTCTTGCGATTCAAAATTACCCCCATATAGAGCCGTTTTCGGAGTTTTTCTGAGGAAATGAATGGCCTCAAGGCAAATTAAGATATGTAAGAGGTATCTAAACGTACTACGACTACGCTACGCGCCTAACAACACCATTTCGTAACATTTGGAATCCCCTTGACCACTCCACCCCCACCGAGACCACTAGCTGATTCACCCCAAAATCCGCGGGGCCAACAAGCAGAGACAACGCACCACCACGCGTCCGTCTAGGCGGTTAACCCTGTAAATTGTCAATATTTGGAGTCCCACGACGGCTCAGGAACGGTTCGTCATCAGGATTTAGTTGGATTAGTGAGTCGGCGTTCGTGGAGCGTTGGGCTGCAAAATTGCAAGCTAAAACGTGACCCGGGATCGAGCGGGGTCATTTCTTTGCGCATCTGCAATGGCAATAAAATTAGGAGTAGTTTAGGAAACTAAATATGAGAATAGTCACTTCCCAATTTATCACACTAAAACAACTAACGCCAAAACAAAATCGAAAAAATCCAGTGAAAAAATCAGGTTACCACAAAACCCACAAAGACTATAGAAGGTTGTCAAAAACTTTCATTAAACCTAAAAAATGATGAAAAAAATTACCATTTTACCAAATCAAAAATACTGAATTTAACAAAATAAATAAGAAGAAGAAGAACAAACACCACCATCGATAAGTACCAAACTATGATTTGAACCTCACTGCCAATCCCTTTCAATATTACATCCATTAATGCATCAATCAACGTTTTTCACAGTATTTTCGTGATCCCCGGGTCAGAAAGAGTGAGAGAGAGAGAGGGAGAGAGAGAGAGTGGGAGGGAGAGAGTGAGAGAGAGAGAGAGAGAGAGAGCGAGGCCCAGAAATACCCTAGAAAAACCGTGCTCAATTGCCCCCGTCACGCGCCCCATATCAGGCGATCAGCTGCTCGGCGCCACCCCGGAAAACTTGTAAATAACCGGGCGAGGGAACGGCTGGAAAGGGCGTTGAAAGTTTAGAAAGCCATGAAATCTTTGAAAGAAAGAGATAGAGAGTGAGAGAGAGAGAGAGAAAGGGAGAAACACAAGAATAAACAAAACGTAAAGCTAAAATAAAGAAGTATTCGGGCCGCTGAGATGATCAGGCTCAGCCTGGGGGCCCTGCTGATGACTTTATATAGACTGACCCTTATCTTATCTTGGTGAATGGCAAAGAGGGATGGAGAGAGAGAGAGGCGGCGAAAAGCTAGCCATTAAAGAACCTCCACCTGGCACTCAGGAAACACCCTCGGCCAAAGTATGGTTTTGATGGAATTTGAGGAGAATCCGGAGCCGAAGTCTGAGATTTTAAAGGGATGATGACAGCAACGAGGAAAGCTCGAAGGCTTAGCATAGGCCATCCTGGCTGTCACACTCCCTTTAGAAGCTCCAAGGATCGGAAAAAAAAATTCGATATGGTGACAGCTCAAAATACTGCCAAATACATAACATTTATGCCAAAATCAATGCGTAAAAGCGAAAAACCATACTACAGCTGGCTAAAATGGTGGAACTAACTTCCCAAGCCCTCTAGCTTGCAAAAATTAAGATAACCAGCTCCCCCGAAAAGTCAATTTCCTTGAAAAACAGAGATAAAAATATTGCCCAACCGACCCCCAGGGAATTACCGTAACCGATTACTGCCAAATCACCTGGCGACGCTACGTCAACAGGGGTGCGGCAATTCATGACAATGCTGATAAGGGAGGAAGCGGAACGCTTTTCCGAGTGCATCTGATGACCAAGCAGAAAATCGTGGATCAGTCGTGTCGAGTTCCGGGAGACGGATCATACATAGGAGTGGAACGGAACGGAAAATGGGGAGCAATATTGTTTGAAGAGGCTAGAATACGGCTTAGGCTTCGGCACAGGCTTGAACTTAGGCTTCGGCTGGCCTAAGCTTGGCTTAGACCTGGCTCCGACTTAGCTTAGGCTTAGCTTAGGCTTAGCTTAGTCTTAGGCTTAGGCTTTGCGTGAATCCTAAGATTTTGGAATCTTCATATTTTTAAGGTTTGACGTTTAAATTTAACCGCTCTATAAATTTTCAGCGAGCCGTCAGCCTGTCCGAAGAATGCGAGCGACGACGCGCCAGTACTCTCGTACGCAGCAAAGCCGTGCTGACGCCGAACGCTCCAGTGAAACAGGTTAGCTGAATTTCGACGCTAATCAATTTAATCTTAAAATATTTTAAAAAATCTATTTTAAAAGATACGCAAATTTTGCCCCGTTCCACAGAGACATGGATGCCGGCATCCTGCCGGGTGGCAGCCGGGAAATCGCCGCGTTCTTGCCGGGTGGCAGCCGCCGGCTGCCGCCGGCAGCCGGCGGCTGCCATCTGGCAGAAACCCGGCTGCCATCCGGCGAAAAGCCGGCAGCCGGGTTTCTGCCGGCACATGCCGGCTCTTTACGAATAGCTTTTGCCAGGTTCTTGCCTGCATCCTGCCGGTTATTCGCCGGCCATTTGCCGTGCTTTGCCAATATATTGCTTCCGCTTCCGCTTCGCAATTGCAACGTAGGCGACGCCTGTAATCTTGTGCCAATATACTAGTGCTTTATCTTGTCTTTAATTTCGTTTATCACTTACTTTTCGTAGCACGAGACTTGGCAGTAGACGTTCGCAGCAACAATCGAACTGTAAACTTGCATTGGTTTAACCTTTTTCAGCGTTAATGAGTTTTTAAACACGTTAAGCTTAACTTAAAAGTACTAAACATACGTTCAAAACCACGGTGCTTGGATACGAGAAGCAGGCGCAGTTTTCTCACTACAGGGTTTATCTAGAAACAAACGGTTAGATTTTACTAAACTTCTCTTGTTTCCTGACGCTACTTCATCACATTGGCGAAGCATATCGTAAACGTGTAGGCTGGTTCATTATAGCCCAAAACTTCCTAAAAGGCTAATGAAACTGAAATACCTGGCTCGTCTGCCGTTCCTTTATCTTGCCCTACATCCACATTGAACCCAGAAAGACGGCGGCAGATATCGAAACGGAATAAAACATTATCTGAAAACCCCCGTTAATTTGGCAAGAAATCAAAGTGTTGCCATATCAGATAAAAAAACATCTAGACCTTTCAAGAATTTGTTCAAGCTAGATCGAATTTAGATCAAGAAAAATGGCGTTCTAAAACAGCAAACGTTTTCATAAGCTGTATACTTACCTCTTGATAGCACTGTAAAATATACATTTATGGAAGAAGAAACTGAACGCGCAAAGAAAACGCAGCGAAAAGCCGAAAAATTCGAAAGTTAGGGTAGGGCTACGAATAAATACATTTTACACCGGCAAGAATCCGGCAGTATCCCGGCAGCCGGCAGAAAGCCGGCAGGATCTTGGCAGACCCGGCAGCGAGCCGGCAAGAACCCGGCCGCCGGCTGTTTGCCAGGTCGAGCAGCCGGCAGCCGGGATTCTGCCAAATGTCCGGCAAAAATCCGGCAGAAAACCGGCAAGATCCCGGCTGCCAGCCGGCAGAGCCATTTTTCCCGGCTGCCATCCGGCAGAAACCCGGCAGCCATTTCACTGTGTCTCTCGAGGGGGCTCCAAAAATTGTGTAATACTCATAATTGTTCGTGTGCACGGAAATCTTTAGTAAAAGGCGAAAGATTTTCTCGGTCAAATGCACACGAACCAGAGGTAACGAGGGAAGGGAGGGGATGGAACATATGGCGGTACAGTGGGCCAGGTGGGGGGCGAGTGGGAGTGCCTCAGAGCTCGGCGGTTTGCTCAAAATTGTGTTCTCTTCAGAACCACCGGCTGACGGTAGCCAAGGTGGCCAAGAAGGTAAATCAAATATATAATACACAAAACTATCTTTTCTATAAATTTACGTCACTGTACTGTAATTTCCTAGGTTTTACAGGTCCTCGTTACTTTTCACTTTTCTAAAAAACCTTTCCTCATAAAACCTCCGTTATTTTTTATATAACTTGCACGATGTGGGAGAGTCTTTTCCTGGGATTTTCCGGGTTCTGATCATCGTTAAAGTGTTGAAAAAGATGGAAAAGGTAATAGAAAGAGCAGTAACTTTTAGAATTCCTCACCGCTACCCCAAGAACGGCGGCAGATCTATGAAAAAGACCATTTGCACTCAAAATCGTGGAATCCAGAAGTGACGTGAGTCTTTTTTTTGAAAGCTCAGGCCTATGGCTAGGTTTGGCTTGGTTAGCTTAGGCTTAGGCTTAGGCGGCTTATGGTCCTAATCGTAGAAAAATTTTTAACGATCCAGGGTTGTTAGAAAATTTCAATTTTTCGTGAAGTTTAGGAACTATCTTAAAACTATTTATAAGGCTTATTTTCCTAATATATTTTAGCTTCGACGACGATCCGCATGAATACCCAATGCCATTACCCCCAATGCCGCAGCGATTCTCGGTCGACATCCAGCCGCAGCAACATCCGGTCACCACCAGATACGGAGCCACGAACCAGGTGATGTTTCTGGTTTTTTGAATTGCAACTAGGATTCTAGACGCTACCGTATACTCTCTTTCCTCCTACACAACGCCGACCTTCAAATACTGGGGCCTGGAATCAGCTGGGAGTTCGGCAGCCGTTCGAGACAGGTAGGGTTAGGCTTAAGCTTGGTCTTGGATTAGGCTTAGGCTTAGGCTTAGGCTTAGGCTTAGGCTTAGGCTTAGGCTTAGGCTTAGGCTTAGGCTTAGGCTTAGGCTTAGGCTTAGGCTTAGGCTTAGGTTTAGGCTTAGGCTTAGGCTTAGGCTTAGGCTTAGGCTTAGGCTTAGGCTTAGGTTAGGCTTAGACTTAGGCTTAGGCTTAGGCTTAGGCTTGGGCTTAGGCTTAGGCTTCACATCTCTCATTTCCAGGCCAGATCCTTTGACGACCGACCCAACGAGCGAAGCACCGGCTGGACGGAGCGAAGAAGCCAAAGTGAAAGGGAAGATCGCGCAATTCTTCAACGCCAAATAACACAACACGAAGAGGCATTAATAGCTGAGGTATGGAGTTGACAAAACAATGATGGTACCCTAAAATTAAAGACAGCAATCGGGCAGCAGTGCCAGACCCTTTGGGAAGCGAGAAGCCACCTGGAGCAGTTGAGGCGGATTGGTATTGAGGACCCATCGTCGGCTAGCACCTCGTTTGAGAGCAATACAGGTAGGTTTTGTAAGGTGCATTTCCATGAATTAACAATGGTTTCTTGGTTTCATCCATCTTTTTAGAAGCTATACTTATTTCCCCGCGAAACACCCCGAAAGGACTGATGACTGGAAACAGCGTGGAGGATCGCCGAAATAAATATCGGTATCTTAAGTGAATTTTAACGAGTTTAACCTGCCAAACTTTAAAAACCTGAACCTTAAAAATTATACTATGACCTGAACTCTTTTAGCTCGGTGCTACTACAACGCAAAACCCTGCCCGGCGGCGCGTTCGACAGCATCGAGAGCACATTCTCGAACGAGTCGAACGGCATCGACGAGCAGATTCGAGCGGCCATGGCCCAGATGACGAGTGTGGATAGTAGTGGTGCGGGTAGGCTAACCGTTTGAGAGGCTAAATCATGGATTTTATAGAGCTAACCCCGAGGGCTCGGCCGATGCTGAATCAGCGGGATTACAGGTGAAAATATAGTTTTGAATGGGGTAGAAAATGGCAGAATCGATCCTTGATTCGACTAGGTCTCGACAGCTAGGCGCCGCTCCAAAAAACCGTGTGATCTTGTCGAAGTTTATGTCCGAAAGGACTAAAGGCAGCTTGAATGCGCGAAACGCAGTTGTCTAGACCTAGTCGATGTAGGGTCGAATCTAGCGGTTTGCGTTCTCTTTAAAAACAAGCTTATGAAATTCTAGTTTAAGAGTGGCCTCTGAAAAAGTGATATTTCAGTGTTGACGCGGCCAGCGATTCAATGTTCCGCGAGTTCAGCCGGATCGACCCAAAATATGAACCGGTAAAAGAAACGAGATTTTTCTAGGTGTCACCATCCCTTTAATTCTTAAATTTAAGCACCAGGTTCAACCTTCCATTTTTCAGGCCCAATTCTCCCTCTCGCCCCGCCGACCGTCGCAGCTTCTGCAGAAATGGGAGACGTTTGACCACTGCTCACCCCGCCATCATCCCGGCCCTCCACCCAGACAGCTATCCCATACCGATCATCGCTTTGTATAGAATTTGGCCCGGCTTTTTTTGCAATAAATTTATATGGATTTGGTTTTGAAGGTGCTGTCGCACCTGAGAAAATTTACCGCGGGCTGAAAACAAAAAAAAAAATCCGTGTCCGAGCTTTACGATTTATGTATTTAACGAACGGACTTGCAAACGCGAGAAAACAAACCCTGTGAGCAATGGCTCAAAAGAGATCATATACCAGTTACCGTAACCTTGTTTATTTTTCTTTTCTTCTCTTTTTTCTTTTTCAGCACACTTTTTGAGCGTTAGAACGTCTGAAGGCAATTTCATTCCGTCCCAGCCTGATAAATCGCTGCAATGTATCCTGAAAATACGATCATTTTCTCGATATTGGTTTTCTGCTTGATTTATTAGCAAGGTTCAGCTGTTCGTTAAAACCTCCAGATACCTCTTTGCCTCTCGTAAATAGCGTTTTTCGCATTTTACCGATGCCATTTTCAAACCGTTTAAAAACCGGAACTTAAATGGCAGTAAAAACCGAAATTGAAGGGGCTAAAGTCACCACGAGGCGCTCGACCTCATTGTGCCCATAATTAGGTTGGCGACGACCTTTTTAGGGGGGGCAGCTATAGCAGTTTTGTTGGACCGGCTACTTTTGCTCGAAGTACTAGTATTACTACAGTAGAAGTTATTATCCTTTATTTCGGACGCCCGGCGCCCGAAAATTGCCCGCTTCGGCTTAGGCTTATCTTTTTGGCTTTACCATCGCTTTCACATCGACTTGTAAGGTTTAGGTTCGGTTCGTTCAGATTTAGGGTTTTTAAGCTTAGGTTTGGGGGGATTTTTTCATTATCGTGGTCGCTTTGCGTGCTCCATAACCCTCGTCCACTCACCCCCCACCTGGCCCACTGTCCCCCTTAATCATCCTAACTTTCCTTCCCTTCCGTACCTCTGGTTCGTGTGCATTTGACCGAGAAAATCTTTCGCCTTTTACTAAAGATTTCCGTGCACACGAACAATTATGAGTATCAAATAATTTTTGGAGCCCCCTCGACAGAGCGGGGCAAAACTTAAATAAACTTGTAGATAACTAGTTTCGTCATAAAAAAATATTGTTATCCTACCTTCCATCGCTCCTATTTACCTTCTGTGCGTTTAAGCCATGTTATTTCCACACAACAATTAGCAAATCTGGGAGGCTCTTGAACACAACTTGTTGATGGTTGACGCAAGAAGGTACCTAGGTCTCTGTACCCCAGTTTGTTTACAATTTAACGAGACTTCAACGAATTATTAAAATTGAACGCTTTTTAAGCATACAACACAATAAATCCAGGGCCATGCCTCGCGTCTCCCTTTAGCAAATTCACACGACTAGCCACCAACGCCTCATACTTCTGGACAAGACCTAGGCATCAAATTTTATGGAAGTCATCCGCCCTCGGAGTCCCAGTGTTTTTCCGGAGAGTCCTCCTCGGGGCCCAGCCAGAAACAATGACGATATGAGTCCGTAAGTGCCGGGGCCCTCCCCCGGATGTATTCGGCCATGTGGGAAACCCAAATATGGGACGTCCACCTGGCCGTTTTTCGATGCCTCCATTCTCACCGCCGGACGTCAAACGGCGATGTCAACAGATGGGCAAGTGTCCTCAATTTTCCTAGAAGTTGTAGCTTTTACTAAAAAAAACCTGGGTACGGGCTCGGGCTAGGTATCAGAGATCTCTTGGGAATTTGGTTAGATTCCCTGTGTGCATACTTACGTTTGGGCTTAGACTTGGATTTGGCTTTGCTTGGGCTTGGGATTAGGCTTCGTTTAGGCTTAGGCTTGACTTACGCTTGACTTACCCGACTCAAGTCAAGCAAGACCCCGAGCAAAAACGTATTCTAATTGCTATTTTGCTCCCGCGAATTCAAGGGCGTGAAAAATGATCCGCAAACGAATTCCCCTGGCTTGCCGTTTGCTACGTGACGAATTCCTAAGATTCCGCCCACCCCAAAAATCTACAGCTTTCCGTCGTCAATTCTATACTTCCCCTCATTTTTTCGATTATTCAACGTCTACTGTAGTTTTATAACTCGCTTCCCTGACCGTGTTGTTGATGCGGCCTACCCCCTGGAGGACCACCTATCACGCAACCCTTAATTTTCAAAAAGCGATCGCGTCCTGCCCACCCTCATCACAATTTGCATCTAATTCTTTGAAAAATATGAAAAATACGTCTTTAGATTCCGATACAACCCTATATCTCCATTTTTTTAATATCCTGGTTGTCGAAAGAACTTAAATCAACTTTTAAAAAAACTTAAATATTGGCTATTACTTCAGAATTGCCTATTTTAGGTCAAAAGACCATTTGAATTTACTTTGTATTCTTCTAATAATCTATATACAGTATTTTACATATTTTTGTAAGCTAAGATGACGTGGAAATGACTCACTTTAAAATTCAACCGAAGGTTCTGCCGCTGAACTTACTTAATTTGCCTAAATTTCATTAGCGCTCCAACCCTATAGTCCTGACTACGTTACGTGATTCATTCCGGTGTTTTTTCCGGCGTTGAATCCTGGTTCATACCATTTTCTTAATTTGCAAATCTCTCTAAATTTATGACGGACAACGCCAAAAAAGGGGATGCGTTAATCCAGTTACTTCCGGCGGCTGACGCACTTGGAATTTAAAAATCTATAAATTTATTTTCGGAGTGCAGAATTCTAGATTCAGTGCCTGCACACAATTTTTGAAAACTATCCCATAGCGCGGCCGTTCGAGCTCTCAGGAATCTCGGATTTCTTCGGGCAACAACGTGTGTTGGCTGTTTAAAGGCCATTTCATTGTCCTGAAAATTGATCTACTCACGATTCTCGTTTTTCGTGCCTTTGGATATCTTTTTTACCCTGGCTCTATAAAAATTTATTCTAATTAGCAGGTTCAGGCTAAAAAATACGCTCTTTTAGCTCTTCCAGTTTAAATGAAGGTTCTCCTGCTGTTCTTGGCCCTGTTCATCGCCTCGGCGCAGGCAATGTATTTTTATGGGAGTCACAAGCCGCTGTACAACTATCGGCAGCCGAAACGGTAGGTCTTTAACCTTATTCTGAAATTTGTGTATCAATTAAAAAAAAGCTAAAACTACGCGAAATAGCCGTGTAAAATGGGTAGAAAATTTCGTTAAACGCGGCTATAGGTGAAAAACATCAGTAACCGCTTTTTAAATTATTCTAACGGAATCCCTTAATAAACTTTAATATTTTAACCAGCGAGCCGTAAAATGATATGCGACAATCCCCCAAATGGTACCGAATTTTGTCAAAAACCAGTTATACGCTTGTAATCTTAACCACTAAAAACAAATATTTATTCCAGCGCCTTCTACGTGAGCCCAGAATCGACCCGGTTCGACTACGAGTCGGCGTACAACTACTGAGCGTGAAGGATGAAGGATGGATGCAAGGAGAGGAAACAACAAACAACAAAGAGGGTGTGGGGGTCGAGGCGGTGTATAAATGTGTTGCTAAATGACCGTGTGACATTTGAACTAGCGGCAAGTAAGAGGAACACGGGAATGTGATAGAGGGGGATATACTGTTGAAAGGACAATAGTGAGACATGGGTGAAAAAGAGCACCGAGTTGAGATGCGGGGCTTGCCTTTTCAGTTGAGCTCGTGTGGAGGGCGTTGGTGAAGTTGAAGTCGCTTGGCCGAGATAGCACGCTAAAAAAAATGTATACATGGTACTTTAAGAAAGTTCTAAATAGATTTCGGCCGTGTTTCCTGCATAAATGTCAAAAACTCTTGATTTTAAGCATAAAAGACATCATTTTATCTTACCGACGCCGTCAAACACGAAAAAAATCGTAATTTTGTGAAATTTTTTGGAAAGGTCATAGAAACGAACCTATTGGCCAGCAACCGCAGCTTCCTCCGATGAAGCCTTCGACAAGCGAGAAGGCGCATCCGAGCCGGACATCTGCGAGGGGGTCGGCGAGATGCGGCTGGCCGTCGAGCGGCTAGACTCGCGCTGGATGCGCTGCAGCTGGCGCTCAACCTAGAAAAAAATAACATGTGGGAGACCTAAAAACCAATTTTCGCCATTTTTTCAGGTTTTTACCGATTGTTGTCAGATTAGACTCGTTTTTTGCCGAAACCGACTGAATTCCGATGCTATTCGGGTAAAAGAGACGCAATTTCCGGATTTTTATGCCATTTGCCAGCTTTTTTTAAAAATCAGTTGAGAAAATCAATCGTTTTGAATCAATCGTTTCGAAACAAAACTTACATCACGCAGCTCTTCCTCCTCGCTGTCGTAACCATCAGCCTCTTCCTTCTCCTCCTTCTTTGGCTGCTTGGCGGGCGGCTCGGACTTGGGCTGCTCCTTCTGCGCCGGCTTCGACGAGCTTGGGTACGATTTGAGGGTCGGCGGCTAAAAACGTAATTTCCGAAAGCAAAAATGCCAACCTCATCATCAGAAGTTGACTTGTCCTTGGACCGGCGAAGCGAGGAGACGGTTTGCCCGACGACCTTCGCCCTAGTCGCCTTCAGCTGGCTGCGAAAGCTGGCCGCGTCGGCGTTCTTCTGCTTTCGGAATGCGTCGACGGCCTAAGGAAACAAAAAAATCGTTTGCTTGTAAAACTAAAAACTTACCACAACAAGCGACGTTTCCGTGGGCTTCACCAGAGAATAGCGATACGGGCATGTTGTGCAACCCCATCTAGAAAAACAATGGAGCAAAAGTTGGAAAACAACGCAATTTTCACGAAATTAAAGCCACTAGAACGTACCGGCGGAAGAACTGATCCTTGAGCTTCATCAGCTTGGGCTCGAGAGTGCCGGTGCATCCCTCGGCGGTGCAGTACATCATGCCAGCCTCGCCCGGTTCCGGCAAGTCGTGGTAGGTGATTGGCGTCGGGGCGGCAGTTGGCATCAAGGGAGGCGCCTGGAAAAGCAAGTTTTCTTCGGAAAATCCGCTTCTAACGTTAGCTTAATGCTAATTATCGGTTCTTCAAGGGATACTGAGCAAGTATCGAATACAACAAATTTGGCCGGGAAGGAATATTTTGCCGGGCACGCTTTTTCACTTGCGAACCAAAAAACCCGGGCTATGCAGAAGTGCCCTTTCTACACTAAATAAACACTAACCATAAGTTTTTCAAGGTATAGAAACAAAATGTACACTTTTCAGTTTGACAAAAGGTAGGCTAACAGGCATACCGTGCGCGTGCCCATTCCAACGATCATCGGGGCCGCCTTGAATTGAGCCTCTGGGTCGGGCAGCACGTTCTGCAATGTCAATTTGCGTTTCATGGCCGGTCACACGCAATGATGGCTTTTTATCAAAATCCCAGGGTTCAGGTGCGCAAAAGCGCGCGCGTCGCGGCAACATCTGCCTGCGTGCGCGGTCAGGGATAAAGGATTCGCGCACTAATGATAAGTGACAAATTTCAGTTTTCACAAAAAAACCAAAAAACTTTACAAAAATAAAAGAAAACTTCTGGATACCTTGAGCGTAGTCTGCGCTCGGGCAGGAGGCTAGAGCCGAGCGTTCGTGTGATGCGCCAGTCGGAGGCACCACGAGCGGCTTTCGGGCAGCTTATGGAACGTCCTCGATGCTGCGGCTCGCAGGTCTGCTGACTGATAGCGCGATGTCGTGCTGAATAGCATGAACCTTGCCTGCCTTCATCGGGTTCATCTAAATGGAAGCTTTTTCCTTTGGATCCAATTTTGTTGTAGAGAAAGAAATCGATTCTAGACTGTTTTTTTTTGCTATTCCTAAACGTAAAAAAAGGTACAAATTTTTGTTATAAACTTAAAAAATTCCATTTGAGACGAAAATCACCGAGTTTCCATTTTGCAAATTTCAAGCACTTTCCTAGGTTTGTTTTGTTCATTTTTTCACCAAAGCTAAATGGAATATAAAGCTGATTCAGGCACGTGTCATGATGTTACTAGACAGAGCTGTCCGTGTAGAATTCGGGTTTCTCCTTGGGAAGACTATAAAAATAAAGAATACAATCCATTAAATTCATCTAAAAACCGAATTATTGGAGCTGAAAACATACCTGCGACGGGCCAGCAACATGATGGTTGTCGTGTCGTCGGAACAATGCACTTTGAACCGGATACTTTGGCGCATTCGGGTACGGCTTCTCCATCTGGCGTCTCAGCAGCGAGCTGAAGCGGTCGATGGCCGACTCGGTCTGCTCGATGTCATCTTGTACGATGTCGAGGAGGCGCATTGCATAGTCGGCGCTGAGCTCATCCTGAAAAGAATAACATTAGCAATATATTTATCTATCGACTCACCTCGCCAACTGGCAGTGGATTCGCTTCACGTCGAGTCATGTCTGGAGGGTGGTAAGAGGTGGCCCGGGGCATACGTGTCTAAATCCAGCAAATTAATTAGTTGCCAATGGCTAACTTACATTTCCCAAGATCGTTCCCGTCTTCATCGAAGCCAACGGAGCCAACGACTTGGCTTGATTGGGGTGATTCGGTACGCCGAGCCTCACCGTCTCTGAAAAAAGGTTTGAAAAATATTTCTCGCAAATTATAATATTAATCTCAACAATCAAAAAGTATCTAAAAATAATCCCTCACTTGCAGCTCTCCCCGAATCCGTCGAGTTTCGGAAGTCATGGGCCGGCCTTTTCAGGCGGTTGAGTGTAGCCCGAGTCGTCTCTTGCTACAATTAACATATTAAAACTATTTCCAAAAATTTAATTACCGGCTTCACATCGCGGCTCAACGGTGGGCGGCTGATTTTTATCAGTCGCGTCTTGTTGGCGACGGCCTGCTGAAAATGTTTTATTTTTGGAATTTTGGGTCTATCAAGAACAGTTAGATCCAATAAAAACATCACTATCCTTACCATCGTGTTATTGACGGTCACGGCCGGCTTTTTGACGAGAGGATCAATCTTCGGTTTCACATCCTCGTTCTAAAATGAATTATATCCGGAATTCCACCCCGCAATCACCTGCATTTCCATCCCATCCTCATTGAGGCCAACGAGAGCCATGAGTGAGTTCATTTTCTGGAAAGCTAATCGTTTTTCGCTCATTAAATGAGGCTAAGGACACTTCAAAAAATTATACACACGAAAATATAATATTAAAATTCGAAGTCAACATTAATTAAATTTTATAGCTCTAGCCGTAAGCTAGCGGCTTCATCGCTGATTAAATGGATTATGTACCCTTCAAAGTCATTAATTAAACCAACGTATAACGTTAAAAAGTGAAACTGACGAATTTCATTAATTTTTCGGGCTCCAGACAAAAGCTCGAACAAAATCCGAATTACTAAATTTTTACGGTTCAAAATTTACTGTAGAGTACTGTAGTCACTCCTAGCATACAGTAACCTACTAATTCGAGCGTTTTTGTTAATAAATCTATTAAAAAGGGCATAAATAGTGTTGTTCTAGCTATTGGTAGTGTCCGGGCCGGGGCCGAGCAGTGGCGTACAACGCGCGCCAAATGACAGCCTGCCAGAAGGGGGGAGGCGCGCAATCCCGGGGCGTGAGGGATGAAAATGAGAAATGGGAGCCACCCGGATTTTGAGAGAAGCTCGAATTGGGGAAAATTGTATCAAAACAGGAAGCCTTTAGTCTATTCGTACGGGATGAAGCGTGAATTTTAGCGTCACCACGTAAAATAAGCCTTAGAAGGGAGAAAATGAGCAAATTCGCTCTTGAGTGATAATACTAAAACAAAAGTCAACTTGCTGCTCAACACAAAGCTTTACAAGCTGCATCTGCAATAATTTCCGAGTGGTGAAGCAAAAAACCGTATTCGGCTTCTTCAAAAAGTTAAAAATTCCACCTCACATGTAAGGTGTCTAAAATCAAGCTGATCATCCGACCAGAACTCATTCCTAAAGCTCAGGCTCGCCTAAATTTTGGAGAATCAAGAGCTTTAGCTCTCTCTGCCCAAAAACTTAACGAAGTTTATTTTTACTCCTCGAAAATTTCCAAAAATGTTCTAATTGCTTTTTGCTACTTTTTTATTGGCCCCTCGATCGGAGGTATAATCTTTTTCAAAACACCCGTAGTTAGCTACCCCCTTAATCGCAAAAGTACTAAAATATTTCGATCTAATTTTAATTACTGGTCCCAAAGTTAAAATCAACACAAAATACTCATTTTTAACGTTTTACTTGTTATGATTTGATAAGACGCAACTTACTACGAATTTCCGGGTTCGCTAAGATTCCTAATTCGACATCATTACTATTTGAGGGTCTAAATTCATTTTTGGGGATGGGAAAAGTTGGGTTTTGATATCACTTGACTGAATGGGGGATCGGCCGTTAGGTGAGGGGCTACGCACGACACCTCCGAACGACAGACCGGCTCCCGATACGGATGCCAGGTGGGCCCCCCGTTTATCGTCATTTGGAGCGGCGCGTTCGTCTAGATTCTCGTAAAAATGTTTAACTGAAGCTCGGAAACACACTCGAGATGATTTAAGAGAAGCTAGGGGCTTATAGGGCCCAAAAACGGCTAATTTCAGGGCTATACGATCGAAATTGTAGAATTTAACTTTAGGAAAGCAAATTGCTTAAAAAATGTCGTGTGATTTTTAAAGTATTTTTACGGATAACTCATTTATTCGACCGGTAGAATAAGTTATGGGCGCGAGATGACTAAAATGATATACGGATCACCAAGAGGAAGAAGAAAAAGCTCAACGCAACAAAATCATACTGATTTACAACATTTGTGTACAAATCGGGGCCGGTAGGTCGTTTTCTTCGGTTTTTCAGGACAGTTCGAAACCGGCGCCGGCATTGATCGCATAACTAAAAATGATTTATAAAAATCTTGGTATTTAATTTTAACGCTACTGTAAAATCAAAATCTCACCGAATTTTCGATTCCATTTCATCGATGCCCTTGTACATGGGCAGTTTGAGCAGATTCATACAAGTAGCAGCCGTGGGGAGGGCATCACGATGGGGGACCTAAAATATAAATAATAGCTTTAATATTAAAAAAACTGGTAAAAATAGGTTATCAGGCAACCTAAAAAAATAATAAATATAAGGGATGCCTACCAATTGGATGCCAATCTGAGGATGGATACTCTTGAAACCGTCGAGCGGCGGTCTTGAGCAGCCCGTAATAAACTGTAGAAATAGAGTATATAAATAAAATATTAATTTTTGAAACCTTGAGCAACGCCCGCTTCTCCTCAGGGTCAAATCGTGAGCGTACAATGTCCCAAAAACGTTCGATAAACACATCGTCGTCGGCTGGAATTAAAACAATGCAATTAAATACAAAAATCCGTACGATTTGTTGTGTGGACAACGGTGTAACGCCTCATATCTTCCACGTCTATATCCACATCGGCTCCGGAGACGATGCGCTGGATTTCGTTGGGGCTAAAATAAAACCAATTTTTTTAAAAACAAACTTAATTGCCTAAAAATTGCCAAAAATTGCATGTCGAAGAGGTTGGCGACGCCGGCACGCATCGAGTCAACCGTACGCTCGAGCTAAAAGTTAAAAAAAATTATCTTAGAATTTAAAGCATCAAAAACGACAAAAAAAATAAAAAGACTGACCCTCTTGTAAAGCAAGAAATTGCAATATAGCTGGATGTATTGCAGCCGGTTGTCCATTGTCACCGGCATTTTGGAGCCACCAGGAAGCAATTCCACAGTCTAAAACGCGCATCGATACCTTAAAGCCATCTATACCTTTACAGCGCCGAATTCCTCGAGAATGATGGTGAAATCGAGCTCCAGCTCGGCCAATTGGGCCTTGTCGTAGAACTTCAGTTTTTGGAGTTGTTCGTAGAGCACCGGATCGTAAGATTTCTGAAAAAAAAACATATTATAAAACAACCAAAAAATATACCATATGATAAATGTCCACGTTCTTTTCCCGCTTATCTCCAAGTAGTTGGGCCAGGAAAAAGTCGGCGAAACGGATCTCGGCCAGTTGCTTCTCATAGAGTAGCTAAATCCAGATTTCTTCGGAACTCGATAATCTCAAACCTTGGCAATGATTCGGCCATGGAAATAGTAGTGGCGACTATAGTCTTCGTAAATCAACGGGGCCAACGGATTCGGGTAAAGCATCCGGTCTGACGTGTAGACGTAGAAGCCGCGCTCGGGGTCAAATGCCGTGCGCACGAGCTCGGAAAGGAATTCCCTAAATAAGAAAGCTGGCCGTATTTCATGGATTTTTGGGGCGCAACGAGCTGTCGATATAACAACGTTAGTAAATCAAAACACGGTCCTAGTATGGGTATCTCTCACCTAAAAATGCCGCCTCCATCAATCCCCGCCTCGTCCAGCCCGGCCCAGTTGACCATATGCACACGCATCGGGTAGCGCATGTCAGCAGCGTTGCGCAGGCTCAACCCGTCCAGGGCGTCCTCGTACAAACTCTGTCGGCGTACCGTTACCTCGATTCGACGGCCCATTGGATGGCCTAGGACGTAAACCGAAAATTAATTTATGCTTACCTCGGTCTGTCGACGAGATTCCATGTTGATCCTTGTCATTTTCAAGCATCTCTTCGAACATCTAAAAAGGCATCAAATCAGCATCCCTTAAACTGACCTTGATCCGCTGCCGGAACGTGACAACAAACGGGATGCTCTTCATAATGCTCAGATTTCGAAGGTCAGTCGGGGTAAGAATCGGCTTGTTGGTGCCATCGTCGTCGGAAGAGGAATCGCTGTCCGATGAGGTGCCGGGGCGTCTGAAAAATTAATTATGGTGGACTTGCCGAAAAACAAGAAAGCAAAAAAATTATTTCAGAAAAGCCACTCACTGAAAAAGATGCTGAACAAACGAGAACGCCGGTCTTCGCGGGCGCGGCATGCCTCGTCGCCGAGGAACTGCTGGCTCTACGGTAGCGTGTTGGAAGACGATCTAAAAATCATAAATCCAGATCGGTTTTCAAAAAGAATTTGTAAAACAAATACTAGGTTCCGAAATTCTAGGTAGCTATATTACCTGTCGATTGTGGTCGCTCCAAATGCCCTCCGGCAGAAAATGAACGCGCAAATCTTTTTCTTCGAGCGTTCGTAGAAGTTGGACCTGAAAGCCCAAGTTTTTGGGTAAAGAAAAATTGATGACTCACCAAATTCTCGTAGATATCCGCCCATCGTTGCGCTTCCCGTTTCCCCTCTTCGGTTCTATTCTTCTCGCGCGTATTCAGATCATCCGGAAAGGCCAAGTCGATCAAGCCAAGTACAGTGTCTCTAAAAAGGGAAATTTTCTCATTTTGTAAAAGAAAATTAGCAAAATCAGATGATAAATACAAAAATAAGGCGGTAAGCGTGCCCACCTCAGCCCCGTAACAACTTGAATCAATTCCCCGTAAGAAAATGGGAGATCCGGGCTGTCCTTGGCAAATTTGTCGTCGGCCAGCTCCCGCACAAGAATGCCGAACACCGCCGAGAAGAGAGAAAATGCCGGAAGATAGCTAGCTTGAGCCGCTTCATCAAGCTTGATGCCTAAAAGTTCATTTAATAAAAGAAAATTAGCTAAGCCTTACCGTTTCGCAAGTACGATGCGTATGTCTTGAAGCCGAGCTTCCCCTGGACCCCGGCCGTTTGTAGGTAATTCCAGAGCGCCCGAATGAACGTCTTGTTGGCGGAGAGCCGGTAGGAAACATTGAACTAAAAAATAAAATAATCAAAGAAGTGTTGAATTTTCTTACCGACTCTACGAGCGTGAAGATTTTTGCAATCGAGCTGATGCTGGCTTCGTGGCTATTGGCTTGAGCTAGGCACAGGTTGACAAAATCCGGGCTGGCTAGCTGCTCGGGGATTTTGTGGTGGATGAAGCTGAGGACTTGGAGGTCAGAGATGGAGCCGGAGTCGGTATCCATCGGCTCGGCTCTTTTGGCATGTGGCTGTTGCTTTTGCACGTTCTTTTCCACAAAATGGGCGACAATCTCCAAGATTTGTAGGCGCTCTTCAGACGTGGCCGTGGCTAAAAATCATTTATATAGTTTTATTATTTTATTTAAAACAGAGAAAGATTGAGAGCCACATTATAAAGCTGAAACGATCACTAACCAAGAGAAATCGTGCCCATTAGTACATTAAATGCGTAGATAACCATCTCGTTATTGGCTTCACTTTTCAGAGCGGCAGCGGCAAGACACTAAAAAAATGGCTGCTAAACCCAACAAGAAACCTTACGAGATCAGGAATGGAGATCTGTATCTTCGGCAGTACCCGCGTAAGATACGGCAACACAACGGTAATGGCCGGCAAGAGGGGTTTCATCTTGCAGAGACATTGGAGGAGTGCGGGCAGCAATTTTGGTCTAAAAACGAATTAACAAAAATTGGCTGAAAAATTACATTCCAGTCCCTCCATTCGTAATCGGGAGCAGCAGATATTCACACATCGACTCCAATTTTGGAGGCAGCCGCTCGTCGATGGACAACGAATTCATTGGCGTAAAGTAGGAAATGTGCCGGAGCATCGATTTGAAGTAGTCACCCTGAAATTATACAATAACGTTACTCTAAAGATTAAAAAGTTGACAAATTACCTCCTTAAACAGCTTCAAAGCCAAGCTGGGGTCCGAAATTTCGCCCAAAACGCGCAGCGGAGGCACGAGATTCGTGTCCGAGCCAGCCTAAACTGTGTAAAAAATAGATATCACGCAACTAACCTTTTTCAAAAATCGTAGCACCGTTTTCGCCAAGAAATAACGATCGATGGCGTTGAGTTGCTCGGGTCGTCTTTCCCGCAGCGCCGTCAATGTCTCGCCGCACAGGAAAATCTACAAAAAAGGCGATTTTAAATCCAAAGGGTCATACCAATCGGCCGTCATCGACAGCGTGATCGTAGCAGAGATAGAGTAGACGAATCTTGAAAAAAACTATGGAAATAGACGGCGGAATTCATACTTTATTGGCAATCCCGATGAAGTCTTTGGCGTCAGTTATCGCATCAAATTTGGATCTAAACAAAAAAGTTTTGCCTAATAAAGATTTCCGATACCGTGCTCGATCTGCCGCCAATTTTCGCGCCTTGTGCCGCCGCCAGGACGATTGGATAACGACGATCTTCTTCTCTTTCTCTGTATCTTCTCGGCGCCGCTTACGGTCGTCTTCCAGTTTTTGCATGAATTCGTCCCTGCTGTTCTAAAAACCAGAAAATTGATATTCAGAAGTCAGATATCGACCGGTTGGTATAATTGTAGGCTTACCATCGATCTAATCATCGCCTCTTGATTCCGATTCCGCCGGGCCGACCCATCAAATTCGTAGAGGAGGAAATTCATCCTGGAAATGCAGGAGATGGATGCGTCTCGATTAGACGTGAGAGGTACTGCATAAAAAGTATAAAAATGAAGTCATAAAATAGTCGGAAAACAGCTTCAATAATCGATTACTGTCCCTTTAAATTAGTTGATATTGCGTGAACGCTGCTGTTTAACAAGAAGGCGCTGATCCCCCGGAAAATAAAAGCTCTATTTTCACCTCTCAATAACTAGATTTAAGGTTAACAAAGTAAAGCTAACTTTACAAAATTACAGTTTCATTAACTCGACGTTCCAGTAATTGTCACCTGTCGTTTGCAAAGAAGTCACCCGAAATAGAGGGCGCTAGTACGGCCACGGACTGCCATGGCAACCAGAAGCCCGGCAAAATCCCCCCATTTCCGGTCTCTCTTCATCATTTTCGTAACCTTTTGAATGCGGATAAAGTCGTGACGTGCAGTGAAACGCATAGCTGAGATTGTATCGTTTAATTTGCTGATAAAAAGCGTTTATTACCCGAAAAATGGCAAAGTGCGCGCTGCTTTGGCGAGTGGGGGATAGGCTGACAATATAATTCCGGATGATGACAAGAAATTCACAAAAAAACAAACAATCCAACGTGCGAATCTTGGTGGTGACAAGAAATCTCTGAAAACCTGAATACTGTTGTCGTCGATGGGCGGGGTGGGCAAGGCAAAATTGGGATAATGGCGGTTGAGCAAAAAGAAATGAGGCTATCACAGGCACTAACAAAGCAAGAATACAAAGGGAATAAGGCATAGAATTCTTCTAAAATTTGTCATTTTGGGCGTTGATGTCATGGTTGCTGCCGTATTGGGCAGTTACAAATGATTCATTTGAGGGAGTGGAGCGGAGGGGCCCCTCGCTGGTCGTCGAGCGGCGATGTGCAATGATTGGCGCGAATTGGACCACCTAAAAAATTCTTTTAAACTTGTTAGATTTTTCTAGGACACTTTGCATCATTTATATTTATTCTATGAAGTTCATGTGCACGAGTAATAATAAAAACAATAAGATAGTAGCATTTAACTCCTCTATTCTAACATTCCATTCCTCAGTCTAAATAAAAAAGAACTTCGTTCGACAAAAATGTATTTTCAAGCTTTAAAAACGCGCATAAGAATTCTTTTTAGCTTCCCCATGGCATTCAGAATTTTTAGGCATCTTAAAGCCTAAAAATTGCTCAAATTCGTCAAAATCCCCGAATTTTATACCTTGGAATTCCGCACAAATTCCAGATTTAGGCGATTGAAAAAATACACCGCCTGCGCCATATTGAGCAAAAAAAATACGCATTTTTTGCATATTTACCGTTGTAGGATTGGAGGGGTTGGTGGCAAAAGTCTGTACTGTTGCGACGCCTTTCGGTGGTTTGAGATCGGAGCCCGGCTGGTAGGCCGTCGCCTCAGAGTCGTTTTCACTAAAGCAAAATTTGGAAATTCGGAGGACAGTGTTTAGTTTTTATGCGGAAAACAAAGAAAGAAAATAGATCCTTACCTGTGCTGATTTCCGGAGGCAATGCCTTGTGCGATCAGCGCCTGACGGGCAAGGTACTTCTCGCGCTGCTGCTGGATGAAGATCTTGGTGGGGATGTCGGGGATCAGGTAGGCGATCAGGCCCTTCAGCACAAAGACGAGGTGCTGAAAATTTGTTATCATTTCTTTTTTGTCGATACCAAAGTTAAGCCCAAGTTCAAGGCGTTCAGGGCCGACCATCAGAGATCGATGGGGAAATAACAGAATTTCGCATCTGTACATACAGCTAGCCATTTTTGCACTCAGGACGCCAAGTTCCAGGCGTTCACCAACAGACCTCAAACAGTACGACGAACAGCAGGCGATACGCAAAAATGTGCCACCACTCCTGGCTGCGGGCGTAGTCGTCGGAGCACAGTTCGTTGTTGTATAGCGTGGTGTCGTTGGGGCCAGCACATGGGTGCCGGAAAAAGCCGCGGTATCTGAAATTTAATTTGGAAATTGTTGAGTCAATTTTTAATAGCCTGACCTGCACATTGTCACGTTCTGCGCGCTGGCATAAAATGCACCCATCGTCTTTTCGGGGAAATGGGTGGTGTTGAAGTAGGCGAGCGAGTAGTCAACATACCTAAAAACTATGTTTTAGCAGTGTAATTAAATTACCCAGCCATGTCGTAGCCGTGCGTGAAAAAGTAGTACGTGCGTGGCACGAAGTCGGAGGTGAATGCAATGACGAGTGCCTGAAAAAAAGCAGTTGAGCGTAAGACTACTTTTAAATGTCAGGACGTCAAGTCCACGGCGTTTAGAACCGGCTAGCAATTATTTTTCGAGAATGTCAAGTTCGAGCCGTTCAGGGCGGGTTAGCAGAGGTCTTTTGAGAAATCGGAGTTTTAGACATTTTTGGGCAGCAGAAACCAAATCCTCACATTAATCGTCACACTGCACTTGCTGATGCCGTCCAAAATCGGCAGCCAGATGCCGATATTTTTCGCCAGAGCGGGCAGCGGGCGTTGCACGTGGACGAGGAACTAAAATCGGAATTAAATTAAATTAAATCCCACTAAAATCTATAGCTAGACCGCAAAAACGCCAAAGAGGACGGCAAATCCAGAAAGAAAAAAAGACGAGGAGTTTCAAGGAGAAAATTACGGTATAGCACGGCTGAGCGGGCGAGTTGAGTACTGTAGGATAAAATTTTTGTATAGCTAAAAACGTAAAAATCTATTAGTTACAAAAAATCAATTCATCAGTTTACAAAAAGCGGAAATCCAACCTTGTACGCGTCGAGGCGGATCTCCATGATGTTGTTGAGGACGGCGAAAAGTGGAGCCAGGGGGAAGGCGGCGACGAACAGCGTCACGAAGCCGAATTGGAGCACTAAATCAAGGTATGGAAATTTAAAAATATTGTTACCCATTTCCAGGTATTCATCGAAGAGAAATTGATCGTAGACTGGGCTGAGGTAGTAGTCGGTTTCCCATCTGAAATTTGGGGATTATCGAGCACAAGTTTTAATAGATTAGTCATTTAAACCAGTCGTTGAAATGTTATAAAATAGGGTAGATGATTATTCGAAGAATTGCCCGGGTCGTCTGCAAGCAAAAATAAAGGTTATAATATTATAACGTAGGGAATATCAGGGTTATAATGGGTTAATTACTAGTATCCGATGCAAATGAACACCCCAAGCCGAGCTCTAGTCTGCGGGTTCTTAGTCAGTTGGCCCACCGCGAAAGCTTTTGCTGGATGGCAAATCTGAGGCTCGAATAGCCACCCCGGGTCCTAGTTGAGCGGGATCTAGGCGGGTGAATATTGTGTATAGCGTCACACTTGTGCCACAGCCTTGTTAATCACGTGAAAATGAGCTTTCACTTTTTAAAGCATTTTTTACATGATAATGAAGCACTAATCCAAAAAAAAACGATTTTTTCGATAGTCAAAGACTTTGCAGTGATAAAAGCTGATGTGCCATTTTGAATCAGCTTACCGACTTAACCTCCTCTTCTGCGCCTCACGCTCCATACGCTCGCGCTTCGACTCTTCGCCCCGAACGATGAAACGATACTCCCGGATCTTGCTCATGATTTTCCTAAAATGATGTAGATGATTTTTTTAATTGCCCATACGGATAGAGGGTCTCCATGAACGCCGAGAAGAACTGTTTGCCGCACATGATGATGATCAGCTGGATGACGAGCTCGGCGAAGCAACCCGCCGAGTCGCAGCCCTAAAAATTACAATAACCGGAAACTCTTAGGCAAAAAGCCTGCCAACCTCTAACGTTAAGCCATAGTACGCGTGCTTCGGGTTGGCCGTAAATCTAGAATACAATTTTAATTAGTTTCGGGATCCTTACGCTCCCTTGAAGAACGCGATGTAGAAGAGCGAGGAGTAGTAGTTGACGAATTGGAAGAGGAAGACCTAAAAATAACAATAAATAGATTTTTAACGTTAAAAGTTTCTCATACCTTGAAGGTGTATTGGTTATCGAAATCGGCCTGTGTTCTCGGGCATTCCCACCTCGTCAACCAATGCGCCAGCTTGTTGTAAAACTAAACAATTCACGTACAGAGAAAACAAAAAAGGCCCACCATGTTCATCGGCAAGATGACGAACATATTCAGGGTGGCCGCGGTCACGGAAACGATGATGAAGCTGAACTGGTCGAGGTCGGCGTTGTCGCGCGAGTTCAAGAATTCATAGGCAATCACGCGGTAGACGACCATGCCGAAGACGACCGCCAGAACGAGGCAGATCTAAACGGTGATTTGATGAACAAAATATTCTAGCAATAAACAAAAAACCATGTAAAAAACGAAAAACTAACGAAAAATAGAACTGTTGCCCCGCTGGCAAAAATGTTCTTGGTCTTCTTCTCCATCGACAGGTAAGGCTCCTCTTGTTGGGTGATCGGGTTAAACCGCTTAGTCTTGACGCGAAGTTGAAACTCAGGGCGTACGGTTTCCTAAAAACTCGAATAAAAAATTATTTGACTCGTACCTCTTCAATCACAAAATCGACGAGACCCCATTTCCAAGCGACTTCAGCGTGGTAACGCTTCCAGCCTTCCAGGAACAGGGTCGCCCATATCGACATGCACACGGCGAAGATGACGGTGGAGGTGTTGTCGAACAGGAATGATACCTGAATTTAGTTTATAGCTATCGAATACCTCTAATAATCCCACCTTCGAGTACAAACAGCTGCCTTGGAGCTTCTGATAGTTGCACGCGTGTGAGACACAGTGCGGGCAAACCCATTCTCGTCCACCTATGCCGTCATCGTTACAGATATCGTTGCTGAACGGGTTTAGGTTAAAAGTTGGAAAATGACAAACCTGACATCATCTCCTGTCACGTGGTAGATGCCAAACATCAGTGACAGCAGTCCGATCAGAGCTGCAGGATAAAGCGCTCTTGTATAGTAGCCGAGCCACGCAAAATACAGTCCGACCTTTGTACCGAAATAGCGTCTAGAATCCCATCGTTAATGAAAGGGACAAAGATTACTTACTTGACAAGATCTAGCGGCTGATACTTGCAGAAATTCCTCCAGCTGGCCCAATGCGTGTAGAGCAGTTCCCGTTGGGTCCGGTCCTCATCTTTGATTTCGCTGCGGGAGCGGAATTCCTGAAGATACCGTAACAAGGAGTGTAATGGAATTTACTTGATGTAATGGGTAAGCGGCGCTAAACGTTCCATTGGCGAGAAGGCGCTCGATACCAACTCGAAAATGGGCTTCCGGCGCGTTGATGAGGGAATCATATCTGAAGAATAAACGTATGGTTTTTTGTGGCTAAATAAACTTTCTCTTTTTTTTACCTTGCTCGAATCAGCAAATCGTAGACCATGCGACAGCGCTCAGCATTGGGAAACAGCAAATCCGGACGATCCCAATTGACAAATCTAGGAAAATGAAGTTTTACAGTAAATTAAAATGTACTGTTTTCTCCGATCCGAGGAGTAGGGAGCAGTGAAATATTCGGGTTCGTTGAGCAGTTGGTTGGTGTGCTCGTCAAATTCGAAGATTTTCAGGCGATTTAGCAGTCGATCGGCAAATCCGGGCAAGATGTTGCGCTCCTAAAAAAGAATTTATATGTTGAAAAATCATGTATTAGCTATACAAGCTCTAGGAAAAGGCTACATTGACAAGACAGAAACGGACGGTCAAGCGGAAAGGACAAGAGGAAAAGGTTGAAAAGAATAAAACGGATGGCTGCTTTCAAAACGCCCGAAAAATTAATTAAAAAATTTAAAAGCCTTAGAAGTTATGTTTAACGTTTTTTTTCCGCAGCCATCCACAAGTAAACATTCACAATCCGGCATAACAACATTCGGAAAATCTGGTTACACAAACTTTTAACACCGCATCCCGCAAACCCCAGAGATTTCGACCTCTCGTTTTCTAGAGTTGGATTAGTCGGTTAGTCCATGTGAGCTGTCTTTGCAACAATAAAAAAAATCCAAACATTATACCTCCATGTCCACGTCACTCCTCTTGACGGGCAGTTTCACCGTCAGCAATTGAGCCTGCTTCTCGAGTAACTCAAACGGCGCATGTACGAGCACGTATTTCGTGTTTCCCAGCTAAACAAATTAATTTTTGAATGCAAAATTGAGCTAACCTCCGCCTGGCAATGCTCCAAGTTCAGCCCCATCGTCTCCAGGTTTTCCAAAAACTTGCGACGCCTCGTGCTCTTCTTTTCGAGCTGGATCTGCGCCTTCTTCTTGCGCTTCCACGACATGAAGCCGCCATTCGCTGGGTTCTAAAACGTCAGATTTTCTAGGAATAAAACCCCCCAAAGCAGCCTAACTTTCTAAAGCCTTGTGTTTTAGCGCCTGAAAGCTGTTAGTGACAGCGAGCTCGGGCTCACCCAGCTGAAACTGCGGCCCTGGTTCTTCAGCATATTAATTTTGGTGCGCTGAAAAGTGGCTTTCCGAAAGAGCTCGAATTTTTGTATAATTTCTGGCACTCACTTGGGTTGCGTTCGGTTTGTTGCTGTCTTCTTCATCGGAACTGTCGAGGGTTGGGGAATCGCAGGAATCGGTGAATTCGACGTCGTCCTCATAGGCCAGCACGTAGTCAATCTAAAACTATCATGTTAATTTTTATAATTTCATTTGCAATCTATTTTATTTTCCAAAAAATCGCATTGCTATTTTTTTTGGGTCTGGGTGGTCTATCTATCGCTATCGGGTGGTAAATTTTTCCTAACGTCATTTTTAGTAACAAGTGCTTCTCCGAAACAGTATAATAAATTAGCACAACCTGCCAACCAACCTGTCGCTTCGCATCCGGAAAATAGCAGCGCTTGTCCCATTCCAGCCGAATCGACTCTTGCACCGTAGCGTCTTGTTGCTTGAAAATAAAATTGATCAGCCCAGTCGGCAATATGCGCGTCATTCTGAAGGCATTGTCGAAACCCGGTGCCGGCATTTTGCATTCCCAAGATTAGATGACGAGACGGATTTTGGGCCCCGATCCCCACGAGTGGGGCTTCGCAGTTTCCGTGACAGGAAATTATTCATGACACCGGGCCCAACATCGGAATTTTGTAAGAAGCCCCATCCCCCCGGGAGCCCCAATTTCCGGTGATCACTTTCGGGGGAGTAAAAAGTTGCGGCGAACGAAAACAATAATTTACTTCATATTTCTTCTCCTCGATATCACTGTGCAGCACCTCTACTTCCCTGTCAACATCGGGTACTTGGGCCGTCCCCACCTGGAACAAGTGCTCAAGGTCAATGCCCGAATTCAGAGAAAATTCGTGAGAGTAAAAAAGAAACGCTACCGTCTGCGGCGGGAAAGCGAGCATTTCGATATCACCGTTTCGGTCATGATTACCCGTCGTTGCAGAGGTCATCTCATCTGAAAAGTAGGCAATTCTGGGCGCATAAAGAAAGAGAAAAAGCCCACAAGCTTTCTAAACCTGAAACTTCTAATTTATGAATCGAAGGGTCACTTTTCATAAGGGTCAGTCTTTTTGAGTCTGAAAAAACCGGGGTATACACGAAAAAATTATTTGAACTTTTTTGGTCGAATGATTGCCAAAACTTGAAAGCTAAAACTTGCAGTTTAAAAAGATTATACGAAAATTAACAATTTATAGCTCTCTGAAACAACTAAAAATATCATTAAATATGGGACATTAATGGCTAAACCACATCAGTTTTAGAAGCTAGACAGGAATTATGAAAAACTCTGTCAAAGAAATTGTGGAAGACAATCCAAAAAAAAAATCGAAAGATTTCCCGATCCTGCCTGGGAGTGGCGTAAAAGAAAAGATGAATATTCAACAACCCCTTTCCTCAAAACAAGAAAGAACTTTCTAAAAAAGAAGAACCCCTCCCGAAAATGATCCGAGTTGGATATCAGTCAAGAAAGGCGGCGATTGGGCGAATAAAGATTTAGAGTCCCCGCGGGAGATGAGCGAGGAGGGTGTACAAGAAAACGAGTTTTTCCAGCGCCTCTTCCCAGTGCTTGTTGATCATTTTTGGACAGCCCACCCGCCGACCGCGAATTAGCTCTGCCTCCTCCGCAAATGATTGGGATCAATTGGGCACCCCCATGCAAGGTGAAGGCCGTCTAGCGGGGGAATTGTGCGAAGAACAGTTTGCCGTTCCCATCAACGTGCCGCGCGTGCTCGTAATGGTGGGCGGAACCGACGTGAAAAAGTGCTTGCAGCGAGCAAAAATTGAAAGGATGGCTAGAAAATAGTAGTGTTGTTCGTGAATCTCCGGGCAAATTCCCTGGGGCCTAGGTCTGTAATTAAATCAGGCAGCGGCCCAGGTACCTTTAGAAAGTCTTCTCCTCAAATAAGACAAAAAAAATAACGAACCTGGCAGTAACCGTACAGCTTCAGCGAGGGAGTTGCGTCGGTTCACCATTTCCTAGCGATTTATCTACATCGACTACCTGAAAAACGGCATATTATTGCATGTACGAGGGCTCTAAAATAGCATACATAATGTCAAAAGAGCCAGTTTCATGATAAATATAATTTTAAGACAAACAAAAACGCATAAAACATTGTTTTTAGCTAAAAAATAGAAGGTGCAGTCTATTTTTTTCCGGGCTGGACTTTTTCCGGGCAGTACGAAAGCGTACACCTCGCACTTTCACCCGGTGGGTGCTCCACCATGGATAATTTTACTGAAAATAAAAACCTCAAAATTTTTATAAAAGTTTGGTTTTATTATTTTTATCAATTATCTGACCCGTCTCACTAAAAAGCATTTTAAAAAGATTCTTTAGATCTCCGGCCGTCAGATGAACAGGGCGGTCACGTTGCTCTCAAAGCGGCTGTCGCTCTTTCAACTCGGAAAGGCCGAGTTCCATGGTGCGCTTATTTCAACTATTTATCGAAAATTTTGCATTTTAGGGCCGTCTTCATCTGTGATATTGCCACTTCCACTTCCGGTCAGTCGATTGCCGCTTCAGGAGCAGCCGGAAAGCAGGTGGCCAGCTCCAGGGCTCCATCGCATAATTCCACTCTCATGCCCGACAGCCGCAGGGAATAGGGTATGGTTCAAGACGTATATTTTTTTACGTCAAATTATAGGTGCTCAGTTTGCCCACTCTTATCGATAATGCGCCAAGAGTGGCCCCGTCATGGGAATCTCACTTTACGGTGAAAGTCGATCCCGAATTGAACAAGGTAATTCTGCGTCAGCAATGCCTTGATAATAGTTTTTACTTTAGCCAGCGATTCAAGAGCCGACGACGTCGCGCAATACACCGATGTACGCGGGGCCACGGGCGCTGACAATTCGACGTCACAAGATGCGCAAGCACAAGCGGAATAAGCGCATCCAGAGGGATTGGTTCAAGTACCAGAAATACCATCGGGAGAAGAAGATGCGGGTATGTGAATTGTATTTTTTTTTCCTGGTTATGTTGTGGGATCTGGTTTCGCTAACCGTTGTTCCTTGGAGCTTCAGCTAATTCCTAAACGGAAAATTTAGGCTGAAAAAGAGTTCGTAAAACGGATGAAGGGCCATCTCAGCGAACTGCACGCCTTCGACCCAGAAAAATACATTGAGGACACGATATCGAGGTTTTCGGCTCTTTTTTTATTTATTCCATTTCCAGGGCGAAGCGTGAATGGTCGGATGAGTTGGCGCCGACCGGAAGACGGCTGTACCCACATTGGTCGAGGTTGATGTCTCTGGAAGAACTATACGGTACTCATATTGTAAAATCCGAAAGACTTTTGCTTTTTAGGCTTGCAACAAAGCGATTACATCGACAAACGAGCCGGCTACCCAGATGAGGAGCAAAAAGAAAAGACCAAAGAGCTGAGAAAGAAATACAGGTATGTTTACTTTTCATTTTATCACGTCGTTTTTTCAGGCAAGAATTCCTCGGGATCCAGGCCGAGCTTGAGGAGGGCAAAGATAAAAAATGAAGCCATTAATTTTTCGTAGTGCTAGTGTTCCACCGTTATTTATGTTTCGTTGCTCTATGAATTGTAGGTGTGTTTTTGTTGATAAAGTTTTGGTGTAGTGGATCACAGGCATTTCGACCCGATTCCAATAGATCCGGAAATTTTCTCGTCTCCGAGATCAAATGCCGAACAATAGCGAATTTTCTGCTGCAAGGAATTGACCGCCTCACTTTCTAGTGTTTCGCCAGGCAGACCTTGGTAATTTCAACAACACTCAGTACTATTTACCGACCTACAGATTTGAGGCTAAAGCCGTTCAATTAATTTTACTACAAAAAATGAAACGGCTGGGAGAAGGCGGTCAAGGCGAAGTCTGGCTCCTCGAAGGCGATCCGTGAGTTGTTTTGCTCAAAAAAATTCTTTTCCGAAAAAGGCCACTCGTTATGAAGAAAGCGCTACTGACGCATGATTATGCCAGCTATTTAAAGGAACTCCGAGTATTAAAGGCAATTTTATTAAAACAATCAATCGCGATTTTCTAGGAACTTTCGCATGAAAATGTCGTTAGATATTACGATTGCCCAGATAATCATCCGGAAATCAACCGGGATGAATTTTTGCTTTTTATGGAGTACTGTGAGCATGGTTCCCTGTTGCAAGGTAGTACTGTTTTATGATGCTTCAAAGGGTTTTTTAGTCTTGGGAAATAAAGAACTGGTTTATTCGGTTGCGACAATTGCAAAATGGGCCATGGAACTGTTCACGGCCCTTGAATATATTAAAAGCAAGCGCATCGTACATCAGGATGTCAAACCGGATAAGTAGGTTCAGTAAAAGGAAGTCAATAGTTTTAGCTTATTCGTCCACGGCGATGACTTCATTGTGAAATTGGGCGATTTTGGGATCGTTCGCGACCTGAAAGACGGTTCTAACTTGCGAGGTGGAACCAGAGGATATATGGCACCGGAGGTGCTCAATGAGGAAGAGACCAGTCTTGAGGTTTCGAAAAAATTTTGAGAACTATAAATTCTTTAGGATGCTTACAAATGTGATATTTATGGGGCTGGCTGGGTGGTGCTCGATATGATAAATCGAAGGTTTTAATTAGAAACTCGATTATCAAAGGCAACGCTTTAGTAATCCTGGAAATAAAGATATTGACGGGATATTTGCGAATAAGCTTCCATATTTGGATACCATGATGAAGCTGGTAGACGGGTAGGCGAATAGACTTTAGATTTACTACTTTCATTCTTTGCCAGATGCACGAAAGAAAATGTCAAGCAACGATTTGGCGTGGAGAAATCGTTAGCGCTGTGCAAAGCAATGACGACGGTAGGTTCAACAGATCAATTCGATAAGCATTATATCATATAATCAGCAGATCAAATAAACGGAAAAGCCAGTATTTCAGGAGTTCAATCGCTTCGAGATCAAGCCAGACCCCAATCCGCATCGAAAGCTGCTTGTTCCGCCTATTGGATTGGATGGGCAGAAGGGGGAGGCTCCAGCGCAGTTCGAATACATTCAACCTCCTGCAGCAGCATTATCTATCAATTCTTTCTGTATCTCCGGACCGCTTCCTGTCGTCGAACAGGTGATGATCGATCCACGAGAAAGGCTGCTGCTCGATTTGAAAGAAAAGCTCGGGATAAGTACCACGTTCGAAAACTATTCGCTAGGATTCTCAGATCTGCATTACACCGAGGATGCGACTGATCCGGAGTTTGTGATCATGCGGGACATACGGGTGGCTCGGGCTGACCGCAAAAACTTTGACAAGATCAGAAGACAACTGTGTGATCAAGTTCTTGCCATTTTGTGTAACCTCGAAATTGAGGATCAATACCATTGTGCCCAAGAGATGGAGGTATACTGGAAGAAGCAAGGGCATACGAAATTGGATGAAACTCACCCAGATCTGTATGAGCGATTTGTAGCCTTAATTGGGTTAGACTCGTGGGAACAAGGACTTGCTCAAGATTTTGGTGTGCAATGGCTAGTCGAGACGGACCGTGCCACCCTTCCTCATTGGGCAATCTTGAAACTGCTCGATCAGAACATCAAGAACATTGAGGAGTTAGGAAAGCTGTTCATCGAAAGACTCACCTATCGAATCGTGATCCTGGACGGCTCGCGCTATGCCTGGTTCCATCTGAAAGATCTTGGGATTTTCCTGCGAAAAGATTGCAGCGAGACCCGACTTCACGATACCCGCACAAACCTCACGAAAATGCCTTACCATTTCACCAAAGAGCGAGAACCCCTGAATAGCGAGCAGATTCGCAGAGCCCTGATGGAAGCGCGAACATACTTTGTAAGGAAACTGCGGAATCAGCGGGCCTCGACCCAAGAGCATGAATACCTTGGGCCCAAGCACTTTGTAAGGCTAACGCTCAGTGACCTGCTGATGTCAAATCGGCGGTCATTTGATCTCGATGAGCTGTTAGCAAAATTGGCCGAAGTTCGGACAACCTTTTCCGGGATATGTCTTTCTCTACGGCATACCTCCAGCACATGAGTGTCGCAGCGATTGTCAGCTCAAAGGCGGTTTTCCAAAAACAGCGGAAGCCGATTTCCAATTTCACTATCACCAGTGTGCGACCAGCGATCAGATAGATTATATTGAAACCTATACATTGCTCTCAAGCGCCATGCAGTACGCAATGCGATGGCGAACCTGCGAGTTGTGGCTGTACGAGTTGATCTCCGAGCTGGTCACCGAGATTCAGGCTAAAGAGAGGAAATGGGTCTTCTTTTTCGAGTTGACAAAATTGCACGATGGCGGTGAGGCGTTATTGTTCGAGTTCTACCTGACTATGAACCGCGCAAGCTTCATTACCAAGGATTTTCAACTTGCCTATTCGGCGGAGAGAGCCAGATTTTTACGATTTGTACCCGTGAAACTTGGCGATATTTTGCCTATTCTGCAGGCTATGCTAGATTATTACAACGACTACGATAGAATCGGGGGTGAGCTTACATTCTGTTACATAGACAACTTGCGGGAGCATTTTTAGGTGGGTTTGCGTTTTCAAATGCGGAAATAAATGCCCATGACAAAGTGATGGAACGACTTGTTGGCGATTTTTGGAAACGGATCACGTAAATTCGAAACAGCCTGCCCAAAATCTTCAGTTTAGGACAGCCGAACCGAGTATATCTCCTAGTTCGACGGGTTGCTCTGTGTCTTGATGATGCACGATGGAAATAAGGCACGAAAATACCCAGCGTGAATACACCTCTACCGAAATGGTCCAATAAAAGCTTTACTATAAGGCGACAAATGGCAATTTTGCCAAATTTCCGTGTGTTCCTTTGGCGATAATAAAAATTTATTGTAGTCAACCAGGGTTGAAAAGCCGCTTCGCGACCGTTCAACCCTGGCCCCGTCTGTTTCCACGATAAACTTCACTTTGCATAATTATGCGATTTTGGATGACAAAAAATCAGAAATGATACCTCTCCGCCCTTATATAGCCTTTCGCAACTTCCGGCGTATGCTAATTGATTCCTAACAGTTCTCGATTTTTCAACAAAAAACAATTTTAACGTCGAAAACCGCTTTTTTGAAAATTTTGTTTGTGTGCAGAAACAGCAGCAAAAACAGCCGTTGTATTGCCGGCAGAGGCAATAAATCGATAGCGCAATTTCTTGTGCAAGGTAATGGCTTCCCAACACTGCTATCTCGATCTTGCTTTGCATCAGTTGGGCCCTGTCATTCTTGCTTTTAGAGTTTCATTCAAAGGCCAACGCTATTTTCCAAATTTCAGCATGGAGAAGAAATCGCTAGGCAGAGGTGGACAAGGTGAAGTGTGGCTGATCTCTGGTGATCCGTAAGTCTGATTTGAGCGGCAAGAAAACGACCATATAGGCCGATGGTTATGAAGAAGGCTTTACGGGCAGATGATTATGCCGGCTATTTACAAGAGCTGCGAACCCTGAAGGCATATAGCTTTTTATTCAGTTGTCTAGGTATCTCTTTAGGAACTCTCGCATGAAAATATAGTCCGGTATTATGACTGCCCAAGTCACTATCCTGTGGTCGACCGCGAGGAGTTTTTACTATTTATGGAGTACTGCGAGCACGGTTCGCTGCTAGACGGTAGTTCTCTTAGATTACCGAGACGTCTTTTAGTTTTGAAAGATCACACTTTAATATATTCGGTTGCAACGATTGCAAAATGGGCCACCGAGCTGTTCAGGGCTCTCGAATACGTTCAAGATATGAAAATTGTGCATCAGGATGTGAAGCCGGAAAAGTAAGAGCAGTCAAGGAGTTTTATGGTTTTAGCTTGTTTCTCTCGGGCAATGACTACATCGTCAAACTGGGCGATTTCGGTATAGTGCGTGATTTGAAGGCCGGTTCGAGCCGACGAGGCGGGACTCACGGCTATATGGCCCCGGAGGTTCTCAGGGAGGAAGTGATTGATGATCAGGTTAGCTTAAAGCTTTATAGATTGGCTCAAGCCTATCTAGGACGCTCATAAATGTGATATCTATGGAGCCGGATGGGTGGTGCTGGATATGATTAATCGAAGGTAAGTCTCAAACGGTTGCCGTGAATGTGGTTTAGTGCTCCCGGAAGTCAAGCGGTTGATCGTATATTTGAGGATAAGCTTCCATATTTGAATACCGTAAGGGAGCTCGTGGTAGGGTAGGGTAACTGTATGTGCCCTCAATAATAATATTATAGATGCACGCAAGAGCAGTTAAGTGAGCGGTTTGGTGTGAAAGCTGCGCTGAAACTCTGTGAAACTATGACAAAGGTACAATAAAAACACGCAGTCGAATTTAACTCCTTTAGGAGTTCGCCGGCTTTGACATCAAACCAGATCCAAATCCGCATCAAAAAAAGCTTGTGCTACCTATTGGATTGGATGGACAAAAGAATCGAGCTCTTATGCAGTTCGATCAAATGCAACCTCCGGCCGTAACAAATTCTTTTTTCGGCTATGCCAGAACCAATACCACGACGGAACCAAAACAACAAAAGGTTGATTCTCGGAAAATTCTGCTGCAGGAATTAAAAGAGAAACTAGCGGCCACGACCTATTTCGAAAACCGCGAAATAGAATTATCAGAGCTGCCTTTCATTGATGATTCGGCGGACCCAGATTTTGTGACCATTAGTGAGATGCGGATCCCGCGAGTAGAGACGAAAGACTTTAACAAGGTCAGGAAGTATATCTGCGATCAATTTCTTGCACTCTTATCCAAGCTCGAGCTTGAGGAGCAATACGAACTTGCCGAAGAGATAGAAAAATTCTATACTTCAGAGGATCTCAAGATTGATGTGGGGGACAAACCGGTGGCACTTCGTGATTCATTTCATCTACTATCTGGGGTCGACTCGTGGCAACAGAATCGCTCCATTAACTTTGGAGTTAAGATGTTGACCGAAACCGATCAGGCAACCCTTCCCAATGGCGAGATTTTGGCATCACTCGATCGGGTGATCAAGAATGTAGAAGAACTGGGAAAGCTTTTTCTAAAGAGACTCATTTATCAAGTCGTCGCGCTTGGGGGCTCGCGCTATGCCTGGCTCCACTTGAGCCATATTGGCGTGTTTCTAAGGAAAGATTGTACCGAAACTCGTCTGCACGATAACCGCTTCACGAAGACTAAACTACCATTTTATTACACTAATGAGATGGAGCACTTGAACAGCGAACAAGTTCGCAGAGCCTTAATTGAAGCTCGGACGTCCTTTAAGAGGAAACTATTGAATCAGCGTACGCAGGCGGAGGGGGCAAACCATTTGGGCGCCACGCGGTACCTAGAAATTACCCTTGACAACCTGATGACGGCGCAGCGGCCTATGCTAGAGTTTAAGGACGCAGTAGAAAAACTGCGCGCATTTCCTGCGCCTCCGTTCGCGGGATATTATGTCTTTCTCTACGGAATTCCTCCTGCACATGAATGTCGAGGAGATGGTTGTCAGATCGCAGGCGGATTTCCAGCAACAACCGACATGAAATTTCGTGTCCACTATCACCAATGCGCGACAAGCGAACAAATCGATTTCCTCGAAGCCTACACATTGTTGGCCAGCGCCTTGCAATACGCTGCGCGTTGGCGAAGGCTGGCCTTCGAGAATTTACTTTACGAGCCGATTACCGAGCTGGTCCGCAAGATCCAATCCAAAGAAAAAGACTGGGTCTTCTTTTTCGAATTGGTCAGGCTGCCAGATGGTGTTGAGGCATTGCTGTTCGAATTTTACCTTTCTAATCTCCGCGGCACCTTCATCACCAAGGATTTTGAAATTGTATACTCCGCAGAAAGGGCTACGTTTCTGGGGATTGTACCCATGCAACTCGCCGATATTCTACCAATACTATTGGAAATTAGCGATTATTACGAAGGGTTTAACCGAACCAAAGGTGTGCTCGCATCCACCTAAGATGAATTTTTTCAGGTATTCGGCCAAGTTTTATTGAAGAAGATGGGATAGAACAGTTCGAGAAGATGCGTGAGCTCGTTGATGATTTTTGGAGTCAACTCAGGTGATTTTGGCTCGGTTTCACCTGAAATAGTGCCTTAGGAAAGCGGAGCCTAAGAGCCGATCGAAACCGTCTTTGTGTGCTATATAGCGAAAGATGTTTTCTTTACACCGACGCTAACCACTTGGACTTAACAACAAAATACGTGTATTCACTTGATAAAGGGTGCAAACGGCAGTCCGAACATCTTTACTCAAACCCTATGCACATGGGATCATCTTCAATAGCAGCTCGGGAAACGGCGAAGCCTGGGTACTAAACAAAAATGTTTATGAAAGCTAGATTGTCGTACCTTATGTCTTTTCGATTCCAAAAATTCCGTTAGTGCCCTAATCGCGGCTCGTTCATGGAGCCATACATAGAAAAAGCCGCCTCCACCCGCGCCGGCCGGCCATGCAATTTCAATCTAGTTCTTTGCTTTTGAAATCATGAATTTTCAAACCAATTTCTTATCCCATGCCTCTTTGATGAATTTTCCGACCGTATCGGGTTCACAACCAGCGGCCAATTTTTTCTTGGCCTGGAAATACTCGGCGATAAAAGTGACTGGGAAGGTGCCTAAAAACTTATTGATATGAAAGCTCGAAATTAAGTGGGATGTATCCATTAGGTTACACATTTAGTGTCGTTTCGAAACAGTGAAAAACTAACCTTCAGCTAATTTCTCAGCTGTCAAATCCACATTTCGTTGCATAGTTCGAATTGCTTCGACTGCTTCTCCATCATGGGTTTCCCAGCTCCGGATTACCTCCTGAAATTGGTAACTCTCTTAGCTAACTGTATCTCCTAACAGCTAGCTACGGTAACTGTATCGTACCGTAACTGTACTCCTTACCTGCAACAAGTTCTTTGCCAACCTTGTCTTCCCGGTGTAAACCAGGGCAAAACGGGTTTGCATTTCATTACGGAGCTTCTCTGGCAAGTCTATGGTTCTTGTCAAAAAGTGCTTGCCATCAGGAGCTTCTAAAAAGTATGCAAAGTTCTGGACTTCAATAAGCAGTTAGTTACCGGTCTGAAAGTGTGTGATTTTCAGGCCAGGGCTGAGGCCTCCAATCGAGTCTTGCCAGCCGCCACCTGTCGTCAGAAGTTGCTCAATGTAAAGCACCTAGAAAAATTGTCACAAGGCGAACTTTGGATTACGGTATGATTGATGTGATCTAGCGTATATTCCACTCCTAAACTGCTCCATATCGCTGCTAACAGCGCTCCAGCGAGTATACTACTCGTACCCAAGCCTAGGACTGTGGGTATTAACTTATACCACCACTCACCTGAGCCGTGAGGCAGCTCACTTTTGCACGCAATTTTCAGACCAGTTGTGGTGATACCGTAATGGGTTTGTAGGATGTCAGATAGGGTTTTTGGACTATTGAATAGGCCAATAGCTACCAGACACGCGCAAATCAAAGAGCCTGGAAAATTATTGATGAATTTATAAAAACTCTGATTGATTACCAGGCCTATTTGGCTTGTCGTGTGACTCGAAGATTGATTCGACGGAGGCGAAGGTGAGCTGTTCTTCTCCAGATATTTCGACGATCAAACCACTGATATCGGAGAGTCGTTCTACAGAGGCGTGTAGTGGTTTCTGAAATGCGGCTAGGGTATAAAAACACGGCGCCATTTGCTTAAGGTATAGGAGCGTACTATACATACCTTCCCGTCGACTGTAATTGCCATATTAACAACAGCGCTTTTTGCAATGTCGAGGGTGATTGGCGGGGTGTCTAGCCTGATTTTTTGTAATATTGAGATACCGTGACTCCGTTACCATCCTCCATACAAATCCACGCGAGCGCAGGCGCTGACTGTAACTCTTTTGAAATCCGGGTTTTTCGGGACGGAAGACAGAGTAGGAATCATCTGAAAACGGTGTTTTTCCGGAACTACTGCACTTTTCTGTCGGAGTTCTTAACTTACCGGCATGCAAATTTCCTTAATCCTCCGGGTTGTGAACACCTGGGCGGCGGCTTCGAGATGACGAGCTAAAACTATTTTTTAGTTTGATTTTGAAAAACCCTCACCAGCTCTGATCATTCTCGTCTTCTCGTTAATCCACCCGGCTGTAACTTCAAACAGTTTTTCGAGGCCCTCAGTTCGCTTATTTGGATCCTAAAAAAGAAAATTTGGAATTAAAGCTGTACCTTTTACCTTGAGCATCTCCAATGCCGGGATGAATTCGTTGTTTGCGGCCGGGCCCGATCTGAACAGTTTTGATAATTTTTGAAACGCTCCCTACCGTACTCCTCCTTTCCCTTCGGCTAACAAGGATAGATAGGTGGCACATAGCGTCAAAATTCGCCTAACATACTTGAGGTCACTTTCGATGGCAACTAAGGGTATGGGCATCATATTAAAGATACGTTTTTACATTTCTTGAAAACGTCTAAACACCTCGAGCTCCATTTCAGACCAGCTTTTGCCATTGGGGATAGATAAGCATGGAATGAGGGTACCTGTAAAGCGATTTTCATAAAATGTATACCATTACCTCAGCGTCAATTTGATTAGCTTGGCGCAGCAGTTCTTCAAAACGGTGGGCAAACAGATCAATGAAATCCATTCTGCCAAGGAAAAACTACATGAGCTTGTCCGGCAGAAAAATTACCCCATATTTTCCGGCTTACAACAATAATCTAAGTAATTCTGTTTGGTTCTGCCATCATCATCAAAGTAATGAAAAACAGCGATGGGTAAGAATTCTAAATTGTAGTTTTTCGATAGATAACTTTTAAAATCCGGCTTACCAACTCGGGTACGATATCCGCCTAATTTTTGGTGCACCATGCGACGTGCCATTTTGACTAGGTCCTAAATGTTTAAAATCAGAGCTACGGTCAAAACTGACTGGATGGGTATCACATTTCCCTTCGACAATCGGCATCGCTAGGAAATGCTCTAGCGAGGAGCAGCCGGCGAGGATGAAGTCGAAAAATAGAGAGAGCTAGAGGAAGGAAAGCGATAGTAGGGGTAAAATCTTGAGGTATACCTTAAATCCAATGGCGCCCGTGTCGAGACCGTAATACGTTGAAGAAGAGATTGGATATGTGGAATGGAGTGAGAGGAGGGCCGTGGATATGGCGGGAGGTATACAAATAGCCGAGAGACACAACCTGGAAAATGAATCCAGTTTGCCTAAGCGTAAGCCTAAGTGTAGTCTAAAACACAGCTAAGTACGTTGTATACTACGTATATGCCTATATCTAGGCTAAACCCTAGGTAAGTACGTTCTAAGTAAGTTCCTGATTACATATGAAAGCTCCGAAGTGGAGGGTCCCGGAAATGGATGTCTATCACAAAGTTGTGTTGATCACAATCGTAGACGCCGTGTCGACGAGCCAACTCGTCGTCGGCCTAAAGTTTCAGAACTGAAGGGCTTTGGCTTTTTCCTACCCTTAAATATGAAACCTTAAAAGCTTCAAACCTGGAGTGTAAAAGCCGTGATATGGTGATTTGATAAAGCATCAGGCTTCAGCGCGGTCCAGTGCTTGTCCAGTTTCCAATAAGCTTCTGTACCGAGCACCCATGTAAGAGGATCATGGCCTCGAGCTAGACTAAAGGGTAGCTAAAGGTATATTTCCGAAATTTTAATTTGATTTGAGTGCCCATTTTTGCCCCGCTCTCTCGAGGGGACTTCGAAAATTAGGTAATACTCATAATTGTTCGTGTGCACGGAAATCTTTAGTAAAAGGCGAAAGATTTTCTCGGTCAAATGCACACGAACCAGAGGTAGCTATCGGCGGAGCGGCTAGGTGATTATAGGGGACAGTGGACCAGGTGGGGGGCGAGTGGGTGAGGCCAACTACCGTCTCGGGGGTACGCAATATAAAGACCAACTTTTTGCTAAGAATATGTATTCCTGCTCCTTACCAGTTCACATTCTCGAACAACTGCACGATTGGCATCTCAGCAACAAAATTCTCATTCTTGAGTTGGCGGAGGGATCCCTGGGAGGAAAAAGCTGGGCCCAGCGGGAATTCCGTGGATGACGGGCCCTGAATGTGAAAATTTTGACAGTTGTTTTCGAGCGTTATAGCACCCAGTGAGCTCACCAAAATTCATTCTTTCCCTTCATTTTCGGCCTTGAAATTTGGAGCTTTTCGGACCCGCCGTTCTTTGCCTTTTTGAAAAAGATTCATATCCTTTCTATATCAGTTTTTTAAAGTTATATTAATATTATTTAATATAAAAAAATAGTGTCTGTGTGTGTGTGTGTCACTTTGCATCCACTTCCGTCTGTCTGTCCGGAGGATATCTCGATAGTGGATGGATTTTAAGGTATGTATGATACGTCATTAGGTGCGCAATGGTCTTGAGATGACTGCACACAGATCAAATTTACAAAATCACCTATTTTCGACATTAAATTTAAGTTTTGTGAAAACTTCTTTGTTAGAAAAAATTAGCATAGACCGGAAGTGGGGAGTCGACTATATAAAGGGACGGGAGAGGTTGTTTTTCATTTTGTCATCAGAATGCAGGGTAATTATGCAAAGGTTTAGGATAAAATGGGGTCAGACGGGGCCAGGGTTGAAAAGTCGCGAAGCGGCTTTTCAACCCTGGTAATATTTAATTAAGTAGCCTAAAACTATATTAAAACTCGAAAAGCTTTCTTGAAAAGTTACCGAATGCAAAATCAAAATCCTGGCCCCATGGAGGACATCTTCGGTGAGCACGGTAAAGCCGCGAGACGAACAGAGTTGTTCGGCCTGTTTTAATGTTATTTTTTACATTATTTGCTGCTTTTCTTACCAAAATCAATAAGGCATTCAGCGTCGATCCTCCAGATCCAATATCCGCACATGGGTCTTCAATTACAAGCAGTAGATCGGTCGAGAAAACGCCACAATTTTGCAGCCATTTTAAGGCTAAAAATCATCTTTTCACTTGGTTTTTAAGGTAGTTATAAACTTAACATCACATAATAAGCCGTGATCTTACATTCTTTGCTCTTTTTAATCCAAGTTATCCTAAGAAGCAATATCACAAAACCTAGATATTTTCCTAGCGTAACCAATTACGCTATGTTATTCCATCGGACAATTTCCGTTCAAAGAATACCGGAAAATTGTTAAAGTATGTTATCACTTACGAAAAAGCATAAAATACAATACTCTCGTAAAAAGCTTACTATGCTCAATCTCATCCTTCCGCGGTTGATTATATCGAACTGTAAAGGCAACAACGTCCCATTCCATTCCTAGTCCGCTTAATAGGGTATTTTATTACGGAAAATTAATGAAACTATTAGGGGTAGTAATCTTAGAAACAAGTATAGCTATTAATAGATAGCAAGTACGATTATTTCTCTGGAATTCCGCGTGAAAAACGGGATCAATAGTTGCCAACCGACACCAGCTGGGGGAAAGGAGCGGGAAAGGAAAATAGCGCCGCATGATAGCTCCAACAATAAACAAACAATACGCATCCGGCAGGCCGGATTTTTATGGGGTTTTAGAGTAAGAACCGGTGCGGCAGTGATTGAAAGAAATTTATATAAACTTCGTTTAGGTTCGTGGAAGCTAGTTTTCTGGCTTCCAAAAATTTGTAAAGGCTAAAAGGCTAAGGTACGTGAGCTTAGCTTGTGCTTAGGCTTAAGTTTAGCTTAAACTTATGTTTAGCTTAGCTCATGCTCCCAAAGTGGGTTCAATTGCCATCCGAACAGCCCTGAAATTCAGGCCTAAACCCCCAAAAAGCACACATTAGTCTTCATTCCCCTACTCAAAATCCCCATAAAGTTCCCGAGCTTCATTTTTCTGCTCATTTCTCGGGGGCCCGCCATATGCTGGAGTGTGTTTTGAGGGTAATTGTGTGAGTGTGAGCTCCCGGCAAGAGAGAGACGGATACCCCGAGGATGAGGATCAAGCTGTCCGTCTCTCTGTCTATCCATTCACATTGGGTCTGCTGGAGCCCCCCAGTGGACCCGTGGATCTCCGTCAAAATGATGGTTGTTGTCGGGGTGGTGGTGGAGGGGGATGGGCCCTGTTGGGTCGTAAGGCCGGGGCCCCGATCGGTCCCCTGAGGCGCCATTCCTCTCCTCGGCCACGGCCTCAGGCTCCTGGGCCTAGCCTTGCCTTTATTAATGGAAATTGCCGGCGGCGCCGCCAGCAATTCTTGGCGCCTTGGCGGCATTTGTGTCTGCGTGTTTTTTGACGGCCTGTGCTCTGTTTTGGGCCTTTCTTGGGCGTGGGGTTAAGGCCCAAGGGAGAGTAATTACCATAAACCACCACGGCGGCTCGGGGATTTATGCGATGGATCGCGGGTGTTGCCAAAGATCGGACGATGGTGTTGAATCAACACTGTTGATGTAGTTTTGTTGAGTAGCTTAAGCTTAGCCTTGGCTTAGCTTAAGCTACTCAACAAAATCTTTAGATTTAGCTTAGGTTTCGGATTCTGGCTTAGATTTAGGCTTCGGCTTTGACCAAGCTTGGGTTTAGGCTGCTTAGCGTAGGCTTAGGCTGATACTCCGCCTAGGCTGAGCTTTTGGCTTAGTTGGTTGGCTGGGTCAGGCTTAGACTTATACCTTAATAAAGGGGAAGGCTTAGGTTACTCTTCAATTTAACTCGCTTCTTGCGAATCCAAGGTCATGCCCTCCTTTTTCCGAGCTAAGGGATCATAAAATATTCGTGGCCACGGGGTCGTGCGCGTATCGAGCCTTCCCGCTCCGGTTGGCCTCAATTGCTACGTAGATCCGGAGGGGACCAAAGAAGGGACCCACCCCACCCCTCGACAGCCCATAATTCCCGCTTTTTTCCACGAATTGGTCTCCCAATGGAATGTGCGGATGGTGGAAAAGAAAGGAGGGGAAGAAGAGGAGGGGAGTATTCCTGCTCTTTTCCCTCCCTCCTTCCCCTTCCACCACTCACAAACTCTTTTTTTTGCCGTGGGCCACACGGGGCTAGAGCTAGAGAGCCAGGGCTCCTTGGCTCTGCTTTTAGTACGCACCGCTCGGCATTAGTAGGTTTGTCGAGCCCCGGGTCCTGATTTTCGATGGGTTTTCGAGACTGAGTAATCTCAGCGAGCGGCATCTCCCCCCTGTTTTATGCCGGAAATGCACCTTCGGCTCTTGTTCGCCTCGGCAATGACCTTTTCAATTTGTCACGATTAAACGTCGACAGTTTCTCACCTTTTAAATGCGTTCTAAAGGTAAAATCCGGGGTGAAGTCACTACCCCGAAGTAATTTGCATGATTTTCATAGGAAATCCGAATGAAAACTGAAATTTTCCGGGAAAAACAATACTATTATTTTTCGGGGGGTAAACGATTTCGGGGTAGTGACTTTTCGGGGCAGTAATTTTCGGGGTAGTGACCGGACGCCGTGAAATCCTCTGTTTCGGCAAGGATAATCTACTGGATTGACCATGCATAGGATTCTGCAGGAAATTTTCGTGAGTAATTGTATCTTGTAACTCGGTTTTACACTAGGATACCTGTTAATGATGCTACCACACGAGTTTCCTTCCAATATTATCATAAATTGCGCAAATCCTTGTTTTTATGAGTACATTTTTACCCACATGCACGATAAGGTTACCGCAATTGTACTTTGTAGCCCGATGCAATTGAATTGGTGCTAGACGGCTTAAATTGATGAAAATAACCAAAAAAGAGAAACTATTGAGAGCACCCAGAGTTGGAGTGTAGAAAGGAGCCCAGGGTAGTTGAGAGCACGAGGACCGTGCATTTCTATCCACGTTGAAATCATTATTTCTCGTCACACGATAGCTTCTCAAGGTTTTTAATGTCGCTTGTTGCAAGAAATTTTGGTCTTGGATTTTTTATCCCTTAGCTTTGCCGGCTGATCGAAGATTTTCGTCATGATATGATAATGATTGATAATGATAATGATGTGAATCGAACCGGAAACTAAGTACATTTTTACATTATACCTTTTACCCAAACCTTCCCCCTGATTTACCCATCGGAGCCCAATCACCGGAAGAAACGTTGCATTTCCGAGAGCGCCTATCCGCTCCCGGAAAACAAACGACCACGAACTGCCGCCCCCCCCCCATATCCCATGTGTTCCGCTTCAACAAATATTGCCGCTCGCAGAGAATTTTCAATCTACGGAATTCTCCTTTTTTGCCGTCCCTGGATTTCCGGTCTAGGGTGCTGATTTTTGGGGAGTAGGGGAGGCAGCGACCTCGCGGATGACTGCCACGATTATTACGCTAGGCCCGTTTTCCCGGGGCAACCACCATCGCCAGCCGGACGACGACACAAGCATTTTCAGCATTTTCAGCGCTGCGCATTCCGGTGGTGCGGGTTTTAAGGGGGTTGGCAAGTAAGCAGGACGCCCTTTTTGGGCTGTATTTCCAGATTGCCGAAAACCAAAACATACTTCTCGCATACTGCTTCTGCTTGTCGCTTTCTCGCTATCTCTTTGTCTCTCCCACGCCTTCGCTCTCTCCCTCGCCCTTCCCCCATCCTGCTCTCTCTCTCTCTCTCTCTCTCTCTCTCTCTCTCTCTCTCTCTCTCTCTCTCCCTGTCTCTCTCTCTTTCTCTTTCTCTCTTCCTCAAAATTCTGTATGCTCTCTTCCTCAAAATTAGTATTTTCACTACCTTTTTGCGTAACTAGGTGTATACGTCCAACTCCGTAAACATACGCTTTACGGAGGCCGCCACCAAGATTTTCCTTTTTTCTTTTGGTCTAGTTTTTCCAGGATTTGCGCACTCAGACCACCAATTTGGCCACCAGCGCTCAATTTTCAGCACCAAGAGCTGACCGGCTCAAAGATTAGCCAAAAAAGGCGAGAGTCCCCTGTTTTCCGGTTCTCAACTACGTATGTGGGCACCCCTTGCGGGTATTTTGTGAAACCCGAAACGTATCCTTTCGCGGGCGGGGGGTGGCTCGGGTGTTTCTGTTGGCTTTTTCGACGTCTTCTTCTTCTTCTGCTTTTCTCTGCCTTCCCTTCCGGTTGCTGCTGCTGCTGAAGAAATTATTTATCATTGAAGGGATGGGATGGGATGCCCTGGGGGGCACACGTGGCCCTCAGATTGATGCTCGCGGGGGCCCCGGATTTTGATAGTTGCGAAGATTTTCGGGGTCGTATAGCCTTTTGGGTGACTTTTTCTAGGAAGCCTGGGCTTCGTGGGAGAAGCACTGTAAGCTTTGGTTACTTGGGTTGCAAACTAAAGCTCAGGCTCATACTTAGGCTTGGGCTTGGGCTTAGGGACAGGTGTGGGCTTGGATTTAGGCCTAGGTTTATACTTAGCAGGCTTAGGCTTAGGGTTAGGCGTAGGCCCAGGCTTAGCTTAGACGCAGGCTTAGGCCTGGGCTTAGGTTTAGCTTAAGCAGAGGCTAACCTAAGCCTCGGCAGTCTTCTCTCTTATGGAGTTCTGGACTTTAATTGTCGTTTCTTGATCTATTTTATTTATTTTTAATTTTTTACAAGATGTATTTTTACAGGCTTTGCAACAAAATTTTTTACTTTCTTTTTCAGGTTACAGTATTTACAAAATTAAAGTAAAGTGCACCTTTCCAGCTACTACTCCCTGTTGGGCCTATGGCCATCGGCTAGCCAGCCGCTGCACAGGCGCTTTCTCACCCCTGGATGGACAAGGAATCTTTTCGAGTTTTCGGCTTCGGCTTGGCCATCCTGTTCGGATGGATGGTGGTGATCGTCATCTGTGCATCTCCGCAGGTAAGAATTTGTATTCGATAGATTTTTGAAATCGCTGTAAAGCAGTCATTTTACCTTTAAAGGTTTAAGGACCCCAAAAAATGCTTTTCTGTTTTTTCTGAGGTATGGTGCTCGAGACCGACGCCAGGAAACTGCAGCCTTCTGCCCTCGGTGGCCTCCTTGGGTCCCCGAGCAGAGGGCCCCAGGGCCGATGAAAGAAAATCCGAGTCCCCCCCCTCTCTCTCTCTATTCTCTCTCTCTCTCTCTCTCTCTCTCTCTCTCTCTCTATAGGAAGGGCCGTTGAAAACGATACGCCATTTCACCCTCAAAGGGGGCGGAGGAGACCCACATACATACACTGCCATTCTCCCCTTACTTTTCACTTTCCACAGCAACGCTGAAGGAAATTTCGTAAATGTTGGCGTTTTCTAGCAATTTTAGTGGTAGTTTTGATGCAATATTGAAGGCAGGCGAGCAGTGACCCTTTTTAAGAATGTTCATCTGCTTGACCGCTCTTTGAGAAATCCTGCAATTCTGACTGGGCGCGCTAGCAGAGAAACTTTAGGAAAGGAAATTGGACAGAATGGCTTGACGAAAGAGTGAGAGAAAGAGCGAGAGAGTGATAGCGAGAGAGAGATCCAGGAACCTTCCAGAATCCTAAAATGGCTTTTCCCAAAGTCCTGCCCTTCCCTGCCCTTCCAATAATTTTCAGCCCTTCATTTACCAGTGGTAATTTACCACTCCTTGATCCCAAAATAGACCCCCTAATTTACCCCAGCGAGAAAATTCCAAAGCGCTCCTCCCGGGCGAACTCCTTCATCTCTTTTGGCGCGGAAGGGCAATGCTAAAAACTTGTTTACTCGGCGGCCCCGAGGCCCCGGGAAGGGCCAAAGAGGGCCCAGTCGTGGCCCAAAAACCACCAGTATGTGGAATATTGGCAGAATTTGGCGTTTAGTGGCCCTCTTTTCGGGAGGGCCCAGTAGAGGGCCCACCCCATCTGTTCACACTGGAAGAGGAGGAGGGGGAAGGAGGAGCGGAGGCCAAAAGGGGGAAGTGTGCGGCGGAGCGGCCACTTCGCCTCCATCTTTTCGGGACATTTCCGATTCCATACACTTCCCTCAAAACTGGGCCGCTACGAGCTAGGGGCCTTGGTATCCTTTCTCTTTCCGTCGCCCGTTCCCAATGCCGAAATCGAGGCTTTTCCGGAAATTGGGAGGAGGCCATTGGTGGGATGGGTTTGGGTTGGGTTGGGTTAGATTTCTTTATACTTTTCCTCCTCGGTTTTTGTGGGCATTTCCATCAGTTGGGGTTCCGATCAAAATTTAACACGTTCGATAAAAAAATTTTGGCGAAATGTCGGGAGAATCTGCCATAACGCTCCCTTTAAAACGAAACCCTATGTTTCGGAAGGACCTGCCAAGCGTTTTTTATTAAATTTTTGCGTTTCCTGCCACTTTTTGCTGTTCGGCTATTTTGGCTCAGGCGTAGACTTCGCCAAAAATTTGTTTTCGCCCGAAAGACCGGTTTTTGCCAAGCGGCGTAGCTGTCGAGACCCAGTCAGGTGAAAGGGTCGATTTCTGCGCGTTCCGGTCCCATTAAGCTCTGCTGCGAACCAAATAAATCCGTGCTTTCTTTTTTAAAGGGATCGTGATAGCAGATTTTTGCTTTCTAGCCAATATTCTGAGATTCCCAGATTTTGCTCAAACCCCGTATCTTCCCGCCTTAAACGCGCCTTCCTCGCTACCGTATCCCTCCGGCAATTGATTGAAACTCGGGGGTCTTCCTTTTCTTCTCCTTCTTCTTCGTCTTCTAATTCTGTATACAACATGGGGGCTGGCCCGCCCTTGGTGGCATTGTCGGTGGCCATGGAGATGTGCGTGCGGAGCAGGAGGCGTGGGCCCCTTCAAAAAGCCCCTCGGATGCCACCCTTGTCTCTTCATTCTTATTGCTTTTCTCGGGGGCCACACTTTTGAGTTGGCCATATCCTAGGCTACCGTAGCCGTCTCCACGCTTTTCTTCTTTAGAAGAGATTTTTGAAACCGAAAAATAGCGCGACGGAAACTACGGTAACTCGGGGGTTTTTCAAAGCTCAAAAATTTGAATTTTGCAGTTTCTGAAACGCGATAATCTAGCCAATTTTTACAGAATAAAACGACAAATGCGGCAGCAGTAACTGCCGCATTTTTGGCCAATATTTAAATTAGGATTTGGCTGCTACAGTATGCAAGAAGGTACCGTGACGAATTTATTTTATTTTCGCCTCTAGCCATTTTAACTGTAGCAATTTCTCAAGGCTAGTGGCTCTAAGAATTTTGCTATTCTCCAGCTGACTGTATCCTTTTCGAAGCTTTTCAAGCCATTTTAGACTAAAATTATCGGACCTAACAATTTATTGCCGTGTTTCCCTCAAAAACGTTGGAAAATTGAAGGGAAGATTCAAGGGCGTTTTTCCTTAAAAAACTGCGTCTAAAACCATACTTGTGACACTGCCCAAACCAATCTTTGTGCTGATATGTGCTCCATCTTCTAAAAAACGCTTGCCCCGGGGCATGACATGACAGAGGGCAGATGCCGGCCCTGACGCAGCAACTCATCGCCACCTGACGCTTTCCCTAGAAAAAAACTCCGCAGAACTCTAGAATAACTAGGGGTTTGAAAAATGTCAAAATGCTGGGGGCAAATTTTGATCACGAGGAATACGGCAGCTTGGGTTTTTAGGTGAAAATTAGGGATTCGATGCTGATTGTGAAACCATGGGGGTTCGTACTGTAACCCAGGCTTGGCTTAGGCTTAGATTAGACTTAGCTTCGGATTAGCTTATGCTTAGCTTGAGCTTAGGCTTAAACTCGGGCGAGCTTAAGGTTAGCTTAGGCTTAGCTGCGACTTGGCTTAGGCGTAGCTTAGGCTTAGTTCAGCTTAGGCTTAAAAAGCTCGAAATATTCTTTGGCCCTCCGCCAAAACGAAAGAAAACAAGCCGAGCTCAGATTACCGAAAATCCCAGCGCCACGTGTTGTTTCCACTCGACCCCTCGCCCACTCATTTTTTCCGAACTCGCCGGATTTAGGGGCGAATACTGCAGAGAAAAAATTCTAGGGCTTCGGAAGCCACAAAGCTCTTGGAAAACAACGATTATACCTTTCAAAAATTCTATTCGCAAAGTAAAATCTCCAAAACAAGAAAAATTGAGCCATTTTTGCAGCTCTTCCGCGACCTCCTCAAACGGTACCTCTGCTGCTGGTTCGTCGATGCCGACGAGAGGAAGAACAAGGAAAAAATTAAGATGGCAACAGGTAAGGGATTAGGCTGATTATGCCATTAAGAACTTACATTAAGATACGCAGTAAAATTCTGTAACCAGCGAAAACTTACTAAAATGTATTTCCTGATTTTCAGCTCGCATGCTGACGGCCAGACGTTCGATAATGGTCTCCACGATGGCCGCCAAGCCATCAGAGATTATGTTTGGCCATCTGGGCATTGGAACTATCGCTGAGGTGGGAAGAATATACCTTTTTAGTGAACACCAACGTAAAAAAGGTTATTTAAATTTTGCCCCGCTCTCTCGAGGGGGCTCCAAAAATTATTTGATACTCATAATTGTTCGTGTGCACGGAAATCTTTAGTAAAAGGCGAAAGATTTTCTCGGTCAAATGCACACGAACCAGAGGTATCTATCGAGGGAGCGGCTAGGTGATTTAGGGACGGGGGCAGGTGGGGGCTAGGGCAGGCGCCAGGCCCGTAAGAGGGGGAGGCAGCGCCCCCGAATCGGCCGAAGGCAAAGTTCATAAGGGGACCTATGATTTAATTTTCCAAAATTTTTTTGCCTGCGGCGCTGTTTTGTCTATTTTAACACTAGTTTTAGTGTTATAAACCCTATGTTTCAAAATTTTGCCTGCGGCGCTGTAGTTTTAGTCATATTAGTGAAAAATTTTTGGGGTCGCCCCCCCCCGAAATTTGGGTTTGTTACGGCCCTGCAGGGCGCTCTCCGGACCGCTCTTGAAGGATTTCCACAACGATCTTTGCTAGCTTTCCTTAAAGTCATAAGCCGGATCGGTATTCTCAGTTTTGGTCTATTAACTTCTCCATAAGATCGTGAAGACTTATTCCTAGCCAAAAAACCAATTCAATGGAAGAGGTGTGCGATAAAAACGATTTTTACATGCGCTTTTAACGCCATTCGATAAAACTCCACAAAAGGTCGAACAACTCTAAAATTGAATTAAGATACATAGATTGTTCTGAAAGTAATGTAATATAGGTTTGGATGGTACGAATCGGCTCGTTTTCAGGAATCCCGGGCAGGCACGCTGGGACCGGAGGAGGACGCGGAAGAAATCACCACCCTAAACCCTTCTATTGCCTAGCCTGGGTATCGATTCCTCAAAAATCAACTTAACGAATTACATCGCAATACTATCACCACAAATCCACTTTATCCTAATCACTTGCTCCCCGGAATTTCCACTTTATCCGATGTTGTTTTTTTGGTCTTGAACTAGCTTGCCCCAGTTCAACATGACGCACAGCCCGCGAAGCGCTTCCTCTCAAGCTGCTTGGCTTTATTAAGTAATTTGTGTAAATAAGGGGATTGAGGAAGGGAGAGTGATTGAGCCTGAGCTTGAGCCTGAGCTTGAGCCTAAACTTACGTTTAAGATTAAGATCAGGAGTGGGCGTAGACTTAGCTTAGGCTCCGGCTTACGCTCACATAACTCTCTCTCTCTCTCTATCTCTCTCTCTCCATCCCCAAATGGTATTTGCTAGCTAGCCGGTGAGAGCCGAGCGTTTCCGCGGGCGCGGTTCACTTATCGAAATGCCACTTGCTCAATGAGTTTTGCCACCCGGGAAATTTGCATTTTCCCGGGCCCACCCATCCCTTTTCTGATCTTTACTGGTAGACTAGGAGATTCTGTATATTATCTTGTGTCTTAAATAATGCTGTAAATTGTGTATATTTCGTATTAAAAATTGGATTAAATTTCGAAATCTAAATGAGTTTTTGTCGGTAAAAATAAAAATTTGTCCAAAAAAATCCAATTTTTAACGCCATTAATCTCCAATTTCCGATCACCGATTCTAACATCTTCCCAAACATCATCCAACGCTCCATATTAACATACGATTTCTCGACATATTATAGTATGAATTTTTGTGTGTAGAGCAATAAATGTATTTTGACATGCATTACATGCGTTAAAAAATTTATTTGCGTTGTTTTGGTATAGATTTTGAGCCAAAAAACCCATGTAAAGACGCTAAAATCGAATCAGAAAGCGTACAAAAGTGATTGATGGAATAGCCATGGTTATTTAAGGGGATTAAGAATATAAACATTTAAAAACTAACCGCAGGATACCCGTAGACCCAATTTGGAAGAGAAGAATAATAGATGAGCAAAGGGGGAATTGGTTAAGTCCATTTAACGTAAGCCTTTTTGGGGATTTTTGGTCGTATTAGATCTGGGAATGTGGGAGGTTCTAGAAATCTACGAATTTGCATAAAAACAAAAAGGCCTTAAAAACGCTAAATAATAATAGTTTTGTAAAAATTTACAAATCCGGGAACCGGGTATTATCCTCTCGGTAAGATGCCGGGATGCGGTAGAGTTTCTCCGAGATTTCTTCGACAAAAGCGAATTTTTGAAATGTCACCTTGGCCGAGATGGTCGGAAGAAGCGGGATTTCTGAAAGTATGGATTTAATCAAAGTTCTGGATTCAAATTTTTGCCCCGCTCTCTCGAGGGGGCTCCAAAAATTGTGTAATACTCATAATTGTTCGTGTACACGGAAATCTTTAGTAAAAGGCGAAAGATTTTCTCGGTCAAATGCACACGAACCAGAGGTAACGAGGGAAGGGAGGGGATAGGTGATTAGATGGGGCAGTGGGCCAGGTGGGGGACGGGTGGGCCGGCGAGTCTACAAGCAACCCCGGACTCGACGGCGCTTTTCAAGCGTATCCCCAATGACTTCGGTAACTTTGCCTTACAGATGCTAATTTTTGGAGTCCCCCTCGTGAGAGCGGGGCAACAAATTTCAGTAAATTGAAACTACTTACCGACTCGTACAGGGAATCCCGGAGGCAATCTCGCTTCACAGAATCTGCGTAGTTTATGGATGTGCTTGAATGGGGCGAGGATCTCCAGGATGTCAAGCAAAATATCGACATCCAACGGGAAGTCTTCGCTCTAAAAATATGATTTGGTTGATTTTCTTGCGGAATTAGGTATGGTAATTATGTTTATGAATGCGCCCACCATGCCAATCAGCGCCTTGAACTGCTTTTGGTTGAACTTGACAACCTGAGGTCGACCCAGGGGAGGAGCCAGACCCGCAGCGGCTGATGCATATTCTTCCCAGGTTGTTGGCACTCTTCCGGGTGGTGGGAGACTTTTGCGGTGTTGTAAGCTCTAGAAACAGGTAGATTTAACTGAGCATCAAGCTGGAAAATTTCCTAAATGATCGCTGCTAGCCTCCCCAGCGTCATACCTTGAAATCATCATCCGCCACCGCGTTTCCGGTAGCTAAACTCTGCATAAACGATTTGTTCTTTTTAATGTCGTCAGCGGAGAGGTGTTCTCTTCTAAATAACGATAATATTTTTTCTAGATAGCGTGCTATACCTCTTTCTCGTTATCAAATTCATGCCCTCGACCACGTAGAAATTCGTGTGGTACTCGCCGATTTGCTCTTCCCTGTTGTGCCGGAACACCCATCCACTCAAGGCTTGAGAGAAAGAGATGGTTTTTGTGGACATCTAAAAACCCCGAAAACTATAACGTATTTAGTATCGCAACGTACCGACGCGGATACAATATCTGAGGACATTAAAACGTCAATCTCCTCATCGACCTCGCATTCTGATTCTTCATGGCGGATTCGTTGGTAGACCTAAAAAATTATTTTGAGCTAGCTGAGGTATCTATATTCATTTTGAAGCTCTGAAACTTATCTTACATACACTATAAAGTATAATTTTTATACCTTCAATTTATTATCCAACACAACGAGTTGCTGCTCCGGGGTTTCGGCTTCAGCGTCGAAGAGGAAGGTGATATCCCCGCGTTCCCAGGACCTAAAAACATAATTTTCGCTTGAATTTTGCTTTCTAAATATTTTTTGTATATCCATTAAACCTTAAACTATTATAAAAAAACTAACTTTTCATTAAAATCCACCAAAGTGGTATCCATCCTCAATTTCGTGCCTCGTTTGTGTATCCGGCACACGTCAGAGGGTAGCATACGGGAGAGAAGGGGGACTGGAAAAGTAAGGAATATAATTTAACATATAGAATATACGAAAGTACACTATTATACTTTTAAAGACTCACTCCATGAATGAAAATCCCATTTCAGCTCCAGATAAAAATCGCCGAGATCCCGCAGCACTTTTGCGATGTGCGGCCGCCGTGAGCGGAGAGTCTCTCGTTGTTGGGATTTTAGCTTTCGCAACATTTCGGTGACTAAAAAATAATTTTATGGTAACTTAAAAAGGTGTTAAATACTGATTTGATAATGCGGACACAATAAAAAGCCTACTTATTTGCCGATCCCCATAGCTGACCGCCTCCATCAAACAATTCCAGCCGTCGCCATTTTTCGTTTTCACCGGGGAATTGTGGACCAAGAGAAGGGCGGTAACTTCTATAATTTGAATTGATTATAGGTATCTATTAAATGTTATACTACTACTTAATAGCCTCTAACATGCTAGTAAAAAATTACCTCTATGCCCAAGCATCGTGGCGATATGAAGCGCGGTATTGCCGTGCGCATCTTGTTGATAGAGATCGGCACCTTAAATGTAACATACAATAATTATTATACCATCAAAATTATATGATTATGATTGGCCATTAAGTAGATTAAGGATACCGTAAAACATACCTTTCTTAATCAAGTTATACACTTTTCGGGTGTCGTTGAAAAAGGCGGCCTTGTGAAGGGGGTAAGGCTCATCCTCGTGGTTCATACCCTGCAAATACACATTTTTTGATACCACGAAAAACAGCAGATAGAAATATAATCTACGCATCAACAAGTTAAAAACGATAACTTTATAGTATATCTTTAACGTCCGAAACAATTTAAGAAGCAACAAACGGAAAAATCCGCCAAAAGCTTATCACCCCGGCAGGCCGTTCTGCAAATAGTCCCCCCCCCCGCTTTTTCAAGGGGTTCACGCGGTTGCAGGGGTCAGATAGCGAGGGTTTGCAATGACGAAGGAAGGCCGGAATCCTTGCATAAATCAGAAACGGTAAGGTGTATTGTTAGCCAAGCTTATATCAGTCAAAAAGCCGAGAATAAAGGATTGAATTGGATCGGTTTAGCGGTAAAGAATAAAATGTCATAAATGCTTGTCGTTTAATTGATAAGTCATGGGAGCGTTAACCGAAATCAATGCGAATTGTTGCAAAATTCATTCGACCCTTCGAGGCAACCTGCCAATCCCACTCGCCCCCCGCCTGACCCACTGTCCCGCCATATCAACCACCAACTTGCTCTTCAGTCACCTCTGGTTCGTGTGCATTTGACCGAGAAAATCTTTCGCCTTTTACTAAAGATTTCCGTGCACACGAACAATTATGAGTATTTACTAATTTTTGGAGCCCCCTCGAGAGAGCGGGGCAAAAATCATAATTAACCGTGATAGAAAAATATCCATTAAAAATAAAAACAGTTATATAGTGTTGTTCAGCGTTCCAAGCACCCAAACGCTCCGTTGTGTGCCCTCCCTAAAAATCGCAAAATTGGGCAAGCCGGCCCGCCGCCCTCAGTTCCAGTAATCAGCCGGCAGCTAGAGCGAATTCTCGACGAGCCGAGCAGCAGGGCCCGAATTCGATTTTCACGCTGCTATATTCTGCGCAGATTTTCACGCGTTGACGAGCCAAGCGGGTGAGTGAAATATAGGTATTTGAAACTGCCGGGAATGTAAGCCGACTGGTCGGGAGGGTAGACGAGGTCGGCTAGTCTGGCCGGGCCTTCTACCCCCCGAAAACCATGCTAATTGTTTGCCGGCTGGGCGGTGGTGGGGTTGGGTTGGTAAATAGGTGGTGAAAAAAAAGGGAAACACGACGACTTAACAAGGGTGTATAAAGTAAAAATCGCAACATGTTAGCTAACGGTAAAATCTAGAGAATTAGATAAATCAAATTTATAGGTTTAGTCTAATTAGAGAATTAAAATTTGGCCGGAAAAGCGAAAAAGTCAATTCAGGCTTAACGTATAATTTCCAGAAATTAAATAGTGCGTTGAGCTACTTTTTATATAAAACTCCGATCTGCAGAGTAATAATCGGAAAATGAAGCTGAAATCGCCAGAGCAAAAAATTCTTCAGGCAGCCTAAGCTAATTTGGATAAAATAAGAAATTTTAAATTTGGGCCCCCCTTAGGGTATTGTCACGGGGTGTAAATGGGAAAAATGGAAACGCCCCGGACATTGGGAATCGATTTCGGTGAGAAGAGTAACGAATATACGATATCGGCCGTCATCGAGTAGTTCTGCCTTGAAAAATACATCAAATTAAAAATGCCCCATTAAAAAACAGTTCTAAATCTTAAAAAGCATCAATTGGACTGTATTTTGCTACATATAAATTATTTTGGCCTCAAAATCGACCTAAAAATACTTAAAAGCAGTTTACATATACCGTAATTTTTCGAGATAGAGTAACGGTAAGAAGAGTATTTGAGAGTAAGAACAAGGACCAGCTATACGATTTTGGGTAAAAAGGGATCGTTGAGCCGTTTGGTAAAACAAAAATTTTTGCGACGATTTATATGAAAAAAATACCCCTGCATCAAATCAGCAATACAATATCGAAAAATATGGAATCTTGAGAAGAAAGGGAAACCTATATCGAAACTATCGAAAATCGAACACCCTCCCAGACATTAATATCTTTACTATTCACGCCCAACCCGCCGAATTTCCTATTCCGACACACAGCTCGGCAAATGTTTTCCGCATAAAAACGCGGGGCGAACATTTCAAAATCCGGTGGCCGGGCAAGGATCGGCGGCGGAGGTGGATGAATCAGGGACCGCAAGAAAAATGCGAGTGGGTAGTGATCCGAGAAAGGGCACTTTTTAGGAGGCTTGCCGGCCATTGGGACTGACCAGCTGACTCAACAAATTGAACAGTTGTGTAGTCGAGAAAAAAATTGGATATTTATGGCCGTAATCCGGATGGTGACAAATCTATTTGTTTATAGATTTAGAGCGGCTATTAGATTTGATTTGATTAGATTTGTTATTAGATAATTGAATATGAATAAGATAATTCAATCGCTTTATTTTTGAAATATAGAATTGAGGTAATTTTAGTCCCGTTTATAGTCATTCCAAAGCAAAACCTCATTAGAGCTGGCTGTAATAAAAATCTTATGTTCAAGCGGAAAAATCGAGTCCACATTGAGGTATTTAGTGGCCCCCCTTTAAAAGACAAAAATCTAAGTTTTTCGACATGTTTTCTAGTCAATTCAACCTCTGTGTATTAGAACTCTGCAGCCAAAGTTTGAGCATTCAGTTAGCCAACGTAATTAGTAACTATCGTACTCAAAAACATGATCTACACACTTTTTTAGACATCACCACAACCTGGGAGGGGTGTGGTTCGCAAAAGGAGAGTCATGACAAGACATCCAGGGGGGAAAGGCGCGAAAATCGAACGATCCCCCAACCCTGGTATCCATCCCGAGTATTGCATACCAAAGAGAGAGAGAGAGAACAAGAAGAAGAACCGGACTTCCACTGGCATGCAGCCAGCCGGCCCAAAGTGGATCCCTTTTCCCCAAGCACTTCACTGCTCCGAATGTGGATCGGATGTTGCTGCTTCACGGCGGGAAGTCATGGCAAAACGAGACGACTGCCGGCACCAAACAGCCAATTAGAGAGACAGGGTTGGTTTACGAGGAAAGCTACACGGGGTGGATCACTTTCTGATGATTTAGGGGCGGTGGAATCTTAAGGTTTGGACCAAGATTTCTCACTTGCATTTGCTGGGGGTTCGACTCGATTGGCTTTCGATTAAGTCTCACAATCAGTTTGAGCTGCAGATAGCGAATAGATGCATAGAACGCACATAATTGCAGTGTTCAAAGTATCCCTGCGTAGTCAAGCTTGCGCTACGCGACTTACCTATGCCCTTGCGGATTATGAGCGAGCGGATTACCGTGAACTTAGAAGCAGTACTTCGTCCAATTTTTCAGAAAAGTACCTAAACTTGACTTGACCTTATAAAATACCAAAGTAGCTTGTAACCAAAATGGAAAATGCATTGTTCAACCACGAAACCCCGTCAACACCGGATTACGCTTTCCCACGCCGAGAAAATGGATCGGCCGCGGCGACAATAGGCAAAATCATAAAATGGATCCGATGCGTAGAGAAATACCATGAAAAACTGGGGCTCCGAAGAGGATTCCTGGGGTTTCGAGGAGCGGCAAGTAGGGGCCATTGTTTGCGTGTGAGGCCGAGCTTTTTTTGGGGGAGGATTGCGTTTAAGCCCTAGAATGACGGGACCGGAAGATGATGCTTCTAGCTATCCAGCTTCCGATCTAGAAATTTTTGAAAAGCCGCGACAATTTTTGAGGACGTACAAAACATAGATGATGAGAGCGCATACGTGTAGAAAAAGTTAGAGCGTTTTGAAGGCGAACCGCAAGTTTTTGAGCATGAACCAAACCTAGAACATGACGTAAAGGTAGGATGTAGTAAAAGTAAGGTATCTGGCGTCTGTATTAAAACGCTTAAACACGAAAAATCAGACCCATAGAATCTCGGCTTTATCGACAAAATCCCCACCCTCCCCGAGGTGCGATAGATCATCGCAAAAAGGGTCAAGATCAAGGAGCGATGGTCGAGAGCGCGGCGACAGAGAGCTGTTACAGCATGAAGCCTGGCCGCAACCCAAAAGCATAGCATTTTGGCCGGGGAACAGCCGATGGCTTCTCCGGTCCGGCCGGCAGGACCCTTCACCGCCTTGCCACCAACCCCATAAATCAACCACAAGAAAATGGGTGCCGGGGAACGGCACGAAAGTTTTGCCCAACCCCAGACCTTGAAAGGAGACGGGGAATTGGCGCGAGAAATGTAGGAAACTTCTTAGGGGTATTGTTAAGAACCACCATATTTTCGTGAGATCTGCATCGGGAAAACGCCCTAAGAATAATGTCATCAGATAAAAATTCAAAGGTTGAAAAATGCTAGGTAGTTTGTTTGCGCGAAATCGCTACATTGACGTTCTTAAAGCAGAAAACTGGCGTCCACGAACTTCGAAAAAAGCATTTCTTGTTAGATACGATAAAGGTGTCTATTTTTGCCATAAAAATTATAAAACTCCGCGATTTCTGGGCTTCAAATGTCCCCAAGTGTCGACCGGAAATCCGCCGAAAATGCCATCAAAAACCTGGGTTAGTTGACGTTAATCTAGTATGTTTCCGTTGCCCTTTAATCCGCTAGAAAATATGGTTATACTTGGAATTTATGGAAACCTGAAAAAGTATCGCCTGCACCATCTAGAAAAATATAATAGCACTAGTATTACAACGCTCATTTGACGAGAACGACAAGCCTAGTAAAAAAAAACAAAATAAAGAGATCTTCATCATTACCCAACGACGTATCTATAAGCCTCATTGACATAAGCTTAATTATTAGTATTACAACACTAAAATTTTTAATAGACGAGGAACGACAAACCAGGCAAAAAAATCCCGAAACGAATCAGCTTTTGAACACCTGTCACTAGACAAACTTTCCAAGAAGAGAGCCCCTGAAATTCAAACCCTACCAAAAAAAAAACACTAAAAATGCTATGACCCAAGCGATGATGAGGTTAGTACGGCTTTCAACCCCGTTGAGTTGAAGATTGGCCGGGAGTTCGCGTCCCCGGGGAATAGAAGCCCTCCCCCTGAAAAACCCGAGAAGAAGAGAAGCCGAAGAGGAAGGAGAAGAATCGATGGGATGGCGGCGGGCAGCTAGAAAAGGTGAAGGGATCGAGTAGAATTGAGAGACGGACAACATTTAGCACACAGACACAGCCACAACACGACATCACACCGGATACTCGCAAAGAAATCTCGGCGGGTGTTGTGTTGAAAAATGACGCGCGATGTCGTCGGGGAAATCCGGGGACTTCGTGCTGGATGAACACATGCGAAATCCCAAGTGTTGTAAATATAAATATATTCGCAATGCCTTTTCCAAACAAACAGTTTGAAAAAGATAAATACAATATGTAATAGCTGCCAAAGCAATATTTTTCATACATTTCAATCGAATAGCGCATATTTTTAGCGTAGCCGCGTAGCAAAGATTAGCGTAACTCTTAACAAAGCGAATAGAAGATATTTTAATGTTGCTCAGGCGTGATTGCGATTTTTTAATGTGTATTTCATTTTGTCAATTTGTAATTACCTAGAATCTTTAAAGGTATACTTTATTTTCATCCAAAACCATCTGTTGGAAAGCTCCATCTTCGAAGATTCAAAATTCCGGCACAAGCGCTAATTTTACCGAGGGATTATGACGTAATTTTTACTGACGTATAAAGGTTCCTTTTGTAACATTACTTGAGACGTTACTTGTAGAAGGATTTTATAACCTTCGCGATTCCCCTTTTTCATTTTGCACAATTTTTGCCCCGCTCTCGCGAGGGGGCTCCAAAAATTTGAGTATACTCATAATTGTTCGTGTGCACGGAAATCTTTAGTAAAAGGCGAAAGATTTTCTCGGTCAAATGCACACGAACCAGAGGTAACTGCGGCGTGGGGGGACCGTTCATTCGTAGGGCGGGTGGGCCAGATGGGGAAGATTGGGGCGGGGGCAGGGAGCATCCATGGAGCGCACAGAGAGCCCGTCGGGGGGTACTACGCGAGACCATCGCGGGGGAGAGGAGTGGATGGTATTCGAACCAATTGTAGAAGGTTAAAGAGATTAAAAACATTATAATACGTTAAAGTTCATAATGAAATGGTTACGACCCCGAAAAGCCTTGTTATTTACGTTTTGTATCTATGTTTATATACACAATATAAAAGTGTTTAATACAAGGTTTGGCACCAAAATTACGTATTTTACATTTTTCACACAAATTGCAAATTATGATAGAAAAAGACGCGATATTGACTTAAAAGGGGGTGGGATCAAAAAAATGTAAAACGGTCCAATTGTGTTTTTATGCATACACACAATGTATCCCACGAAATTTCATACAAACCTCATATTTCATACATTATTTTATGTATATCTGAACTTACGAAACATATTCTAGTACCTGCCACTACGTTCCGCTTCCCAAAACATGGCTCTTTGCAACAAAGCCGTTTTTCTAATCCACTTCACAAAGCTTCCCTCATTTCATCAACATCAACCCCCATGTTTCGCGGCTTCGACAATGTATTATTTGCAGACAGAGCGAGAGAGAGAGTGAGAGTGAGAGAGAGAAAGAGAGAGTGAGAGTGAGAGAGAGTGAGGGTGAGAGAGAGAAAGAGAGAGAGAGACGATCCGATGGTCATCGACAGCCAGACACTAAGGGTAAAGGAACCATTGTGCCTCGGGGGCTCATCGTTGACCCAGCTGCCCGCTGGGTGGATCCCGGATATGGCTCCAGGGCCCAGCTTCAGCGGGTCAGTCCTGGAAATTCAGCGCAATTCTATTCCACCTGTACCTTTAGGCTATTATTGTAATTTTCAATCGAATTAACTACTGTAATGCAAAGGCTACCGTTTTTGATACTTTTGACATCGGCGGTAGCTGTGGCCCGGATTTTGCATAAGGTAAGGGGTGTTAAAGACAGAAAACAGCTGTAAAAGCTTAACGCTATGTAGCTTTAAAAACCCGTAGTAATAGAAAAAGTATACGGCAAAAATGACTGGAGTTTTCCTAAACAAATCGAAGATCTTCTTCAAAAAAGATACAGTAACGACCAGAAAAAGTAAGTCACCCTTCTATTCACCGATTTCCAGCCTCACGACTTCTCCTGCGGCTCATTTTTCGTCTTTGGTGACTCGCTCTCCGATGATGGCGTAGAAGTTGGAGATGAATCTTATGGGTATAATTACCTACCGCTACCTACACAAAACACCTAATTACAGCTTCGAAAGAACGAGCAACGGCCCTGTTTGGCCGGAATACGTTCAGAAAATGCTGGGCTGTGATCGGGTATTATTTATCTAGTCTGCCTGACGTCTTTGTAGTACGTCAATTACGCGTTCTCCGGTGCGAAGAGTGGGATGGATAATTTTTACTTTGCAAATTGGAGTGGGCTGTTGTGGCAAGTGGAGCGATTTGTGGATACGCATCCGGTGATCCCGTCGAGTGGGTGTGAAAAAGCTTCTGGAAAAGCCGAAAATAACGCAAAATATTGAAACGTGATAATTTAAGACGCGCTCGTCGTTTTCCAATCGGGTGGCGCCATCGATTTCTTCACCGGAAGTAACAAGACTAACGACGTGGTTGAGAATATCCATGAAGCTCTGAATATGTTACTAAAGGTCAGCTATCTTTCTATTTTTCTCCCTCTCTCTCCCTCCCTCTCTCTCTCTCTCTCTCTCTCTCTCCCTCTCACCCCACACCTCAATTTTTAGACAATGACCTCCGGAACCCTAGTAGTCCTAAACATTGTCGATCAAAGTTCCGCACCTGGCGTTCTGGCCGCAGAAGACACCCAAACACTGCAACGAAAGATTGGAGCAATGGTCGGCGAGGCAAACACGGTATACTTCGCTCTACCTCTTCTATAACTTATTTTTCAGCAACTCACCCACCTGGTCTACGACAGCGAACTGGGCCTGAAAAGAAAGGCCCCCGGGATTACGGTCCGGTGGGTCCTTCCGGCCTACAGAATTAATCCGGGCTGGTGGCCCTTTTTGAATTTGCCAGTGGCGGTAGATCAACAAGAATTTTAGGGTGCTCGACTTGAACGGAGTGGTGGTGCGCGCGCAAACGGATCTGAACACAACCGAGCCGTTTACACATCATGCTAAGGATACCGGGTAGGAAAATTCGTAGCCAATCTTTGGATTCGATCAAGTTGTCGTCGGTGTACTAGGAAAATTTAGCCTACATTTTCGGGAAGCATAAGTCTTCTCTAAAAAAACGCACGAAGATCCATACGGTACGCCTTCGTACGAAGCCGTTACAACCAGACTTCAGGGATATATAAGCAAGCAAAACATACCTTCCAGAACTCGCTCCATCTACAACTACGCCTATCACGATCTGTGGCACCCATCCACCTTCGTGCACCACAAAATCGCGATGGCCGTCATCCGCGAGCTGCAAGACTTATGACGCGGTGAATTCATTTCGGTGTCTGTATAAATTGTTTTGTTTTGCACTGTCACCTTTCTCGCTCAAATTGAAATATTTATTCCCGGGATTCGAAGGTATACATAGTGGACAACACCCCTGACTTGTTAGGTGCGAGGAGGTAGTAGCAATGCTCAAGAATCATCGTTGCATAACGGGGGCGGACGCGTTTTAGCTAACGGGGAACAATCACATGCGGACAGAATCATCGTCATCTCTGTCACCGGTATTTTCAAGGGGCCGTATTTTACTATAAAAGCCAGAATAAGTTCTACACATTATACTATTGACAAATCGCCAACGGGTCGCGCTGTTTCTACCCAAACTAGGATAGCCGTCAGTGGAAATACAAGGGTATACATGAAGCTGTTTGGAAGTGCAAAGTGACCTAGCGCATTTTAAAATCATCCAAACCACCTTCATTCACAAACACTACAAATAACATAACACACCGGTAAAAAAAACACGAAAAAGTACAGATTTGAAAATGAAAAATGAGATCAAACGACTGAACCGTAAGAGTTCTTTGTAAAAAAGACACTAAAAACCGGGCGGGAACCTGTAGAAAGGGAATATATGGAGGGATTTCTTATAACGATTTGTCGCAAAGTGTCGCGACGACATCAGCGAAATCTTTGTCGGTTAGACGGAGACAATTCTGAAACCGAGTTTTTAAAAAATCGAGGAAAGCAAGTAAATACAGGGAGAATTGTCAAAACATACCTCATTATCTCCGCTGGCCAAAATATCGTAGAAGCGTCGGAGCAGCGGCTCTTGGAGTTGATTGAAAACTCGCGACAAATTGAGGCAATCGGATAGGTTGCAGCTGACGCGCTGAAAAAAAGACTAATTAGTTTAATCTTGAAAATTATAATAAGGAGTCAATTGTCGCGTAAAAAAACAAGAAAAACTTCAAGACTTACAGCAACGGCCGGCAACAGGTTGAGGATGTGACTGAATCTCTGGACGTCCTCAACATCTTCGCAACCGCCGCGCCGAATCGAATACATTAGCGAGCAGCTCAAACGGTCCTTTAGCTGCTCGATGACCGTTCTTGTCTCGGGACGTAGCGTGAAAGTGGCTGAAAATGGGAAATTGATTGATGATCAGATTCAACTCGTGATACTACGCCTAACCACAGCCAGAATGTGCGCTCGCCGTGCGGATTCAAGCTCACAATTTTGCTTTTGCTAATATCTGAAAGGCATCATTCTATCACTTACGATTCTCAAGGATGATGATCGCACAAACGAGCGCCGCTTCCTCTTCACTGGGTCTGACACGATGTAGCGGCTCGATGATCTCATTTATCATCCTCCAGCACACACCCTCGAACATCGGCCTTAAAAGTGATAGGTTAGATGCAATTTCATAACGTTCTTACCCCCAAGTACTTGGAGGGGAACTCTTCGGATCGTCGGGTACCGCGAATGGCGAACGAGGGCACGAATCCCAGTTCAGTGGTAGTGACAAGGACTTGTTGTTGCATAGTGCTACTTGGTTTGGCATGTTCAGCTGAAAAAGACGTAATAATTTAGCCTGAGTTTAGTGACTTACTCTATACGATTCCACACAGATCTGCCACAACGCAAAGCCATGGAAAGCGTTTTTTAGCAGTTCAACTTTTTCACGACGCTGGATTCCGGGGATCATGTCGCCGATGCGGTTGATCCAGAAGACGGATTTTTGCAGGCATCTAGATTGCGTTACTAACTCGAAAGCTGTGAGTAGGCTATATCCAGAAAAATTATAATTTCAAAGCTACTACCTCCTGAAGCCGGCGAAGGTATCGTCCATGCTGGCGAACTGGTTGGTCGTTGGGGTTAGTGGCTAAATAGATACTTTAAAGTCGTATGCCAGAATGAATTGGCAGATTGATGTAAAGTATCCAACTCTCGACATTTTCTTAGCTTTCGCATCAGAAATTTTTGAACTTTGGTGAAAAAATATACTCACCTGACTCCACGCGGCCGTCATCGGGTACGGTGGGTCGAACAGGTCGCCAAGGGTGACGAGGTCCTGGAAGTGGTTTTTAACTCCGAATGGGTCAAATTGATTTACGGTCTCGGTGTTGTTTTTCGGAAAGCCTTACCTGTTCAGGGTGGAAAGGGAAGGGAGCGTCGTTTGACAGTTTCGCATTCTGATCACAGCTCAGAAGTCTTTGGATTAGCACGGCGTAATGCATGTCACTAAAAGATAGGGAGGTCATGACATTGCAAAGTATCCAATTTGAAGATGTCTTATTGGGCTTTAGCTACCATTAGTTTTTTCGAGAAGTTAAGCAGAAAAAACAGATCCCCGAATTCGAAGCCGAAACCCCAACTCACGTTTTATCGTCTGCTGGTTCCGGGAGTGCCTCGTCGGCTCGTCTATTCCTACGCGGATTCCTCTGCCTTCCAATCAGGTCTCGATCCGGTCGAATGGCTGAAGAACCTTCCATTTTCCAATGAATCCGGGTTTTTGGGGCGGAACTGTGCCCCCAGTATCCGGATTACAAGGCTCAACGACCAATCTTGTTGTCACCCAACCCTCAAGATTGAAAATGGCAAATATCATCTCCGGATTTCTGGGGGTTGCATTTTTATTCGTTGCATTGGATCTAGGATCGTCTTTTCTTTGGTGCTCAGATAAGCGGGTTATCTCGTGGCAGGGATGATGGCAAAGCCAAACGAAATTAAAAAACGGGCTCAGCTCTTGGCTACGGTAGAGCGGTCGCCAATCCAGCATTGGGGGAGGCAAAGTACGCCAAGGACGCTTGAGAGTGGGGAAAAATTAACCAGAAGACAGAGAAGTGGCTGAACATTGAAAAACAGACCATCGGGGGCCATGCCTTGCCGGATGCAGAGTTGGAAGCGACAATGCCGACATCCGTTGCGTTGGTCTGGAAGAGAATTTTCATAGAGGTATAGAAGTTCGTGGCGTTGCATAGGTATATGTATGCAGTTTTTTCAAGCTTCTACTAGTTTGCCAGAATCTTTGCAAGATATGAGTCTCACTCCCCCGTCCCGATAAGTTCCGAGTCTGTATCTCGGTTCTCTTCGTAGCTACAGAGCTGCAAAGTATACCAAAATGTTGCTCTGGCCCTGGAGAACAGGAAAAAAATAAATAGTAGATGAAAATTACAGGAAAAGCAAAATATTTGCATTTTAACATTGAAAACCCGATTGTCGAGAAGAGCATTAGCCAAAAAATCAGTTCAACCTGATTGCTGTATGAAACTTTCGAATATCTTTCCATCACAGACCCCGCTTTCCCGCGAGTTGCCTTTACTACTTTTTCAACTCGCCTATCTACCCCAGTTGACCCTAACCCGAAAATCGGTTTTCCGAGGGAATCTATCGCTCCAAACGACCCACTCTTATCAATTTTGCACGAGTCATCAAATCGGCAGTTGTACCGTCGACCGGCGGTGATCGTACGCCGAAAGAAGCCTTTGCAGCTGAAAAATCAAAAGTTTCGATGGATTTGCAGACTCAACTGGCCTGATTAAAAACCTACCCATAACAGGCCCAGATGCCGTAGTGCTTCCCGGTGGCGTGGTCACCGCAGACTTGACAGATTCCTGCGCGGCCTTCTACTAGAAAAAGACATTTAGAGAGAGAGAGAGGGAGAGCGAGAGAGAGAGAGAGAGAGAGAGAGAGAGAGAGAGAGCGATACCATACGTTTCAAACTTACCAGTCGGCCTGTAGTCGAGCGAGGTTTGGATGTGATTATTCATCATTTCAAGTTGCTGATCGAATGCTAGGGCTTATCCCGCAAGCCGAGGGGGACCCTGAAAAAAATAGCATATTTAAGGTCACCTTCGCATCTAAAATTGAGTACAACAAATGAAAAAGCTATCAGCAAATTACTTTATTCAAAAGCTAGGCAAGCTCAAAAAATCAGGAGAATGAGTGTGGCGGAAGTGAACTCGGCGGAAACACCTGGCCTGTAAGAAAAAAATTAGAAAAGAGAGTATAGGGCTCCGGCGTTACTTTTAAGTCATAGAGGACGTGAACCAATATGTATCCTAGCGAAAACTAGTAAAAATTAAGCTGGCGCAAAAAAACCATGAAGCGCGAAAATTCGAAGCTGTTCTACAAATTCCTGTTTCGAATCTTCGATAAATGCAATTTAATGCGCTAACTTGTGAGGATTTTTAAAAATCCCACGCTCAAATTCCTCTTAAATTTTCATTAAATTTGATCTCCAGGGCTCGACGCAGAAATAGCAAATTTAACAGCGTGGGCCCCCATCGCCACAACATCTTTTACCCTCACCCGAACATCGCCAACTTGGAGTCCCCTCGGGGCGAATCACAGTCATCTCAAAGCTCCTTTAATACTCCCCGGGCGGGCGTGGGCAACATTTAGAAAACAGGGAACACCTCGGGGGGCCCAGGTACCACCCAGCACCCTCCAAATGTTCAGGCGGATTATCCCGGAATTTAGAAGCCCACGACACCGGTCGCATCCGGTCAAATCCCGGCCTTAATTAATGTTTTCTTGTGGCTGTTTATGGGATGGTGGGGGATAGTTTTATGACTACAAAAACGGATGGTAGGAAAATTGTAAATGGAGGGTAGGGTATCCGTGAATTAAAATTGGGATCCAGGATACGGTAGCCAATTATCCGCTCCATTTCAAGTGATCCAAATATGGCTCTCTCGTTTAAAAGGGCTCCCCAAAGGGATACGGTAGTTGGGGAAAACCGAAAAGATTGGAATGCGCGCAATCGGGGTGGGTGATTGATGGCCGTCATCAAAGGAAGGTTACGGTAGTGGGCGACAGGTTGGAAGAGTACAAAATAGGATGCGCAGCTAGGAAGGTAGCTTTTTTCAAGGATAAAACAGGAGGTTGGGTTAGGCTGAGGCTTAGGCTAGAGTGTAGGTTTAGGCTTGGCATCGTTTGATTTGGCTTCGGATGACTTAAGCGTGGCTTAGGCTTAGATTTCGTTTAGCGTTGAGGGAGGCTTTGCTTAGCAAGGCTTTGGAGTTAAGCTTGGGCTTAGCTCGGCTTAATTGGCTTAAAACTGAATCTGGCAAAAATGGAAAGGACAAACAATGAAAATTTGCTCCTCTAAAATTACTTCCGACTTATCAAAGGAAAAATTATTTAGGGGTATCCTCACATTAATTTGGGAGCAGTATGCTCCTCCAAATCCTAATTTTCCAATGGGAAACGAACACGGAAATCGGGGCCCCGCAAAACCGGCCCACGCCAAATTTCAATTACCTAGCCGTAATTCCGTCAATATCACCCGTCCGTACTTTTCGACCCCCTCAACAGAAGACAAGACACTAGACTGTGCCCAAGACAAAAGCCCGCAGCCCCAAAAAAGGACGGCTGAAAAGAATCGCGAGCTGATTGCGGGCCACCGGGTGGTGGTGGGCAGCCGGGGCACACGCGGCCCAACCAGGCGATAAACCCTGCCGTTTATTTGCCGAAATGCGGAGATAGCTATGGGAATACAGGGGAGGCGGGCTGGGGGGAGGGGAAACGATTGGCAGCGCGGAGAAAAATACAGGGTAAAATTCGATGGAGATATTTCGGTTATTTTGGGTTTACAAAAATTTTGATTCTTCAAAAAAACACTTTTGAACGGATCGGCGGCATCAAAATGGAGCGCAGAGGCCTCGATTTCTCGTTCCGAAAGGACAAAAAAGGGGAAAGTTTTTGAAAGGTAACCGAGTTTATAAAAAAACACCGGTTATGAAAGCAGCGTCCGGAGGGTTGAGCTTTTCTTTTTCTTTCTTTCTTCTGCTAGGGGTCGAGTTTACGCTTTTTCAAATTTAGGCTTCCGCTTACAAGCGTCTGTAGTAGGGTTAAGTACTTTTGAAATTTTACGATGTGCGATGCCTCATTCGATAGAGCTTGAAATTGTGAATAAATGTACTTCTTCAAAAACTACTCAGAAACAAACGGTTTCTCAAAGCTTACATTTTGTTAAGCGGTTGCCAAAAATGAGAATCGTCCACTTTAGATCAGACTTTTTCCAATTCGATAGCCGTTCAGCGATTTTTGAAAGATACTATTTGTTCAGCATTTGTAGCTCCATCGAAAGAGTTATGTCACATAGCAAAATGTCAACAGCCTGAAACGGCTCCTTTTTCGACATAGGCTGCTTAAAAGTAGCGCAAAACCCCACAAAGTGGATGCTCACTACACTGTAGCGTACTTCTTGTTCACTCCGCGATTTTTAGACCAATTCTAATGCGCGCCTGCAAATGCGGCAAAATTTCGCGTAGCCGATGGAGAAGTAGGGTCACTGTACCCTTGCTGATTTAGACTTCCCACGTCTAATCCCTGGCCCCGGATTTCCGAATTCTCATTGAATGAGTCAGTTGGTAAATACAGTGTAAAAAGGTAAACGGTTCTCAAGTAACTTTGCAATAAAGGAGATTGGAAAATAAAATGTTTTCGGCTTAGAAGGGTGGGTTTAATGGGGGGGGGGGTTTAATGCGGTAGAAGGGGTTAATAGTATCGTCACGCAATTTTGGTAAATCCACACCTACAAAATGCGAAAATTGAATATTGACACGGAAATGGTTTTTTGTACGATGGCATGTTTTCCTTGAACTTGAGCTTTGACCTAAGCCGAAGCCTACGCCTAAACATTAACCTAAGCCTAAGCCTATGCCTGGGCCGCGACTTTTAGCAACTTACGTGCCATCCAAACTCAGCTGAAAATTCGGGTTCCGAAATGGCAACTCACCAGGTGGGCTTGGCTTTTGTTCTTGGGTACCTTTTATTAGGCCCCGAAATAGCACCGATTTTGTAGAAAAAGCGCAAATTATTGGTTCTGAGGGCTGAAAATTACAGGGTTATGATTGCGGCTAGAAGAGGCAGAGGCTTAGCTGGCAGAGCTTAAATGTCGGGCGAGGGCTTTTAAAATGACTGGGAATTTTGAGAACCGACGCCTACCATCCGCCGGGCCTGTATATCTTTGCGGAAAGAGTAAGTACGAATTTTGCAGGTATGAAAATGTCCCTTTAAAAAGGTAGAATCTTGCGGACCCGGAGATTCTCTGCAAAAACAAAAAAGAACGACAGAAAATCAATATTGAAGTAGGTAGTTAGAGATAGAGAGAGAAAGAGAGAGCGAGCTAGAGAGAGAGCGCGAGAGAGAAAGAGAGAGAAAGAAAGCGAGGGCCAGAGAGATATTATGATTTCCTCGAATTTTCCATCCTCCGAACCCCCAGCAAAAGCCCTCAACCCCAGAACTCGTTCTTTTTCGTGAATGTTTCTGCTGGAAAAGGAGAATCAGGGGTGGAAGAGCCGATGGAGGGGGAAAGGCCGTCCGGAGGTCGGGAGCTGAATTATCGCGAAAATTGGATTAGCCAGGGAAGGGGAGGAAGAGGAAGAGAGGGAATGGAAACGAGGAAGGGAACGGGCAGCCCAATAAGCGAAACCCCCTTCTTCTGGGTCACGAATAAAATATCAGTCAGAAAAAACTCGGGCAGGATAGTGGAATTGAAATGAGGTGGGGTGCTTTGGTCGGGAGGTAATAACACTGACATCAAAATGTTATGAAGTCAGGAAGCGGAAACGAGCAGAGAACGTTGAGGAATCACGCTTTGAGGCCATGATTTTCTGTTTAGACGAGTCATAGAGCGTGAAATCGACGCCTTCTGGCGACTAGTTCTTGACAAAAACGTCCGGCCTAAGGACTTAGGCAAATTACCTTACAAGCTCGAAATTCGGATTAGAAAGACTGGAGAAAACACGGCTTTTGGACTATCGGGTGTTGTTGATCGAAGGAGTTTATTCTGAGGCTTCCGAGCCCTTTAAAGACTATATGAAGTGCGAGAACGACCCCTGAATTCTATTGGATCTCGACAGGTATTTTGTTCTCTAAAATAAGGGTAAAAAATTAGAATAGAGCAAGCATTATAGGTCTATTCCCGAAATCCTAGGGTATTTTGGAGCACCACTTAGCTGTCGAGAACTAGCCTACGGATAGGATGGATTTTAGTGTTTGCTAGTTCCCTTAAACCGTCCCAAAATATATTCAAGCCACCCGAAAAACCCAAGTACTAAATTCCCTATGCATCACCTAATTATGGCCTGACTTTGATGCTGAATTTTGGGGCACAACCCTTGTCCCGGCACGCAGTTTTGAGGGCTATTTGGAAAGAAAATTATATGGTGAGTGGGAGTGGGAATTAGGGGTGTACGGTAAAATTATATAGTGAGTGCGCCGTATGGTTAGGCGGGAAAGGAAAATGTAAAAATGAAGGATTTTGGGGGAATGGTAATTCAGGAATCGGTAATCTGGAAGCTTAGTTGGTGTAAAGCTTAGGCTGAAGGTTAGCCTTGGCTCAGGCTTGGTTCAGGCTTAGCTTAGGCTTAGCTTAGGCTTAGCTTAGACTTAGCTTAGCCTTGGCTTAAGCCTAAGCTTAGCTTAGGCGGTTGTAAAAACGCTGAATAAAATATGGAAAAACTGAAACAAAAATTAGTAGCTTGGAAAGGTGGGATTAACTTCTTTTTAAAATGAAATCAACACCCCCATATCGCCTGGAATCCGGAAAAGCGAGAGACAGCAGCGAGAGAGACAGAGATATCAGCGAGAGAGAGAGCAAAGGATCCCCCGAACCGGCCCAGGCATGGGCCCCCGATTGAAGGGCCCAAAAAGTACGGGAACGGCCCCCTTCCCCCCGGTGTGAACGGACCCAAATGGGAAGGGAAAATGGGGGAGGAGTGTTGCGGAGTGTTGTGGAGAGGCACGAGGCAATGCGGGGGAAACCCGTGGATAGGAGTGGAACGGAAAAGAGGGGGAAACGGCCCGGCAAAAAACGACGGAGGAACCGGGTCGATCGGGCCTCTTCTCGAGCCGGCCAACGTTTTTGAGGCCGCGTCTCTCTCTCTCTCTCTCTCTCTCTCTCTCTCTCGTTCTCTCGCTATTCTCTAGTCACAAAGAGACACATACAAATGGTCATCGACAGCCAAACAGACAAACCGACATGCATACACAACACCTCCACGTGGAAAATCAGAGGGAGGAGGGCCGTTTTGAATGGCCAGAAAATGGCATAAAGCGTGTTTTTCCTGGCTCAACTATTTTTGGGCTTGGGTTTCGCTAGGTTTAGGCTTCGCTATCGCTCTGGATTGGCTATTACTTAAGCTTAACTTAGACTTGCGTTTCTTAAAGGTAAACTTAGGCCTAGGGTTAGGTGCACCGGCCGCTGTTCAGCAACAGCCGCCACAGCCACCCCCTGCTCCACAGGAACCGTTGCCGACGGTAGAAGAGGGGGTGGAGAAGATCAGACGTAGGCTTAGGCTTAGCTTAGGCAGGGCTTAGGCTCGGCTTATGCTTGAGCTTAGGCTCGGCTTGGACTTGGCTTAGGCTTGGGCTTGAGCTTAGCATAGGTTGGCTTAGGCTTGGCTTAGCTTAGGCTTAGGCTTAGACTTAGGCTTATTTGGCTTGGCTTGGGCTTAGGCTTAGGTTTAGGCTTAGGCTTACTTTGGCTTAAGCTACAAATTGAAGAAAATGGTAGATAAAAATTTAGAATCATGGGGATCCATGAAAATCATTTATGGGAGAACAGCATTAAAACAGAAAGATAAAAGTTTGGATTATGTTCAGTTAGACTCAGGCTTAGGGTTAGGCTTCGTCTTCGGCTGAAGCCGGGCTAAAGCGTGGGCAAGAGTTTCGACTTATATTTAGGTCCAGAACTAGGCGAAACTAAGCAAGCAAAGCACAACGAGAAATTAGGCTTTGAACAGTCTTCTAGAGATATCCTGGTTAAACGGGAACGAGTTCACTCTCAACCTTTAATCTGGGAGCTCGAGCTCCAACAAAGCCAAGGCTCGGGATGACTCAAAGGGCAGAACGTTTGGGTTTTTATAGAAATCCTCAGGTGCAGGAGGGATGGAGGAATTTCAGAAAAGGTGTTGGCATCCCCCAAAAAGGGGGGTGATCTTGCGGATGAACTATAGAAAATCAACAAGAGAATCGGATACCGCGCCTCGAGCCCTCCCCAGCCATTCGCCAAAATCGACCCTGTTCGGCCAATTTGGTCATGGCGGGTGGGAGAGAGGGAGAGAGAGTGAGAGAGAGAGAGAGAGAAAGAGGGAGAGAGAAGGAGCACGAGCCATTGCGGGTGAGCCTGATTGTGAGCTTTGCACCGATCACCCCCACCCTGCTCGGTTTTTGTTCAGAAATGCAATGCCTCCACCCTCTGCAAGCCATTCACCCCAGCGAAAGTCTAGCCACCACCGGATATCAGCAAACATCTGCTGTTTAGCAAACTGACGCTAGTTTGGGATCGTCCTACCCCTATCCACAGCGCCATCATTTCTTGGTCTTTATGCGGGTACAAGTTTGTCATGGCGCCGAAGATCGGTAAGGACGGATTGGGAGGAGGGGGAAGATCAACAAGTTCGGCACGAAAACAGGGTGATGATGCAAATGAGTCATTGATGGACTGCGGTTTAAGCTTAGGCGTCGCGGGACTTAGGCTTGGTTTAGGCTCGGACTTAGGCTTAGATTTAGTATTGGGCTTAGGATAAGGCGTAAGCTTAGTCTCTTGAATTATCCTCTTTAGGATTGAAAATCCAGGATTCCTCAATTCCGCGGACGGTTACCGGTCGGTAACCAAACCAACGAGGCTTTAGTGTACCTTTAAAGCTCCTTGACCTTTGTTTCAGCCGATCTAGAACCGTCACGAAGACAGAGTTCATTCGGAAGCAGCTCAGGCGGAAGTTGATGCTCAGATCAACAGGTTTCTGGGCGATGGTCGGCTGCTCGGGTGAATAGAGGCGGTGGGTGCTTGTGATCAAAACCCAGCTGCGCGCATGGATCGCTCGGGTTCGCGTTGCTCAGAGGATCACTGGTCGGTCGGGTGCATGAAAGATGATCGAGCCGAAATGAGTGGTCAAGGTTGGATAACGGGCGGCTCGTGCTCCCCCCATCAAAACAGGTGGAAAGTTAGTGCTCATTTGGGAGGTACTGTAAGTCAAAAGGTGTCGTTTTTCGTAATTAGGTGCATATTACACGTATTATTTTAGCTGGCAAGTAAGAAAAAGCAAAGGAAAAGAGCAAACGGGTAGGGTGTATTAAATTAGGATCAAAATGGCTTTCAAATCCTTATTAAAATTTTCGTAATTTTATAGCGTAATCGATTAGGCTTAAATAAACAGACGGGATTACCAATGAGGTTTTTAAGCCTGCACCTGGATTGAGCACGAGCTCAAGAACGGCTGGAATCTACCCGATCTGGGCTCCCCATTGAAACAGGGTGTGAAGCCATGTGCGACTACACTCTCCACCTCCCAGCAAATCCACCGGTTCGCCTCCGAGCCTCTGGAAAACGTGCACCCCAATTATGTATGGCCATTGTCCAGCGGGCGTGAACTTGCAACTTGCATCCCCTAAGGGTTCAATGTGTACACGTGGGTCGAAAGGTCGTCATTGGGGTGTCAAACTGATGCAAAAATAAGGTTCGAAGACAAGAAAATTACAAACAGATTCTTTTCAAAGCAAACAAGAAGCAATACAAAATGCACACAACTCTGCGTCAATTGTTGCTTAGCGTAGCCGAATTAAGGACTACTGGCGGCTCCAGGGAACGCTCGTACTCCATGCGGTGTCTCAGCTCGCAATAATCCAAAATCGTAGGGGAAATTGGCGCGTCGCGTACCCGAAGCTACGCCGGACTCCAAAAGGCGACAGTACTACCTGCGTGGCAGTAATCTTGGGTTCTTAGTTCCGAAATCCGGTGTCAATAAGCGTATAACGTAGCCTAACGGTGTCAAAAGGCGTGTAACATGTGACCCCAAGGAAGATAAAAGTTCCTAGGCAATTTTACTTACCTAGAAAAGGAAGCGCAAACTAGGTTAAGTCAGTCTTAACCTCTAAATCCCAAAACCAGGTGGCGTAACACTTGGGAACCCCGATTTTCACACACGCAGACGCGCAAAAAGACAGCGCAACGGCCGGGCGCTGAATAGGCGCTATCGCGGACCGCCAATCGCCCAAATATTTTGAAGCCGAATGGGGATGGAGGGGAGGAGAAGCCTAGGCCCGGGGGTGGATTAAAATGACGCGGAACTTGGTGTGCGCTTACGGTTACACCTGAACGGAGGGTTGAAAAGGGAAATGGGGGAAAGGAACGGGCATTACGCGGGGGGTACATACACCATGTGCCTTTTGTTCTCGTCGTGATCGTTATCCGAATCGGGCTTTCGATTTGAGGGAGGATACTGTATTTTCGAGGTGGGCCTTGAACTTAACAATGGCTGGCTTAAATAAGGGTGGTCCGAAGTTCTGGGTGCGGGGTTTTTGCTTTTTTGATCAAAAAAGCGTAACTGCCACCGTAGTTTGCATGGAAAACAAGCGTATCTAGTTATCTCTCTCTCGCTCTCTCTTCTCCTCTTCTCCTTCTCTCACTCACTGCTCTCCTCTGTTTCTCTTCCTCCTCTCACTCTCGCACTCGCTCTCCTCTGGCTGCCGCGTTCCCTTTAAACCTCACAATATGTTCCAGTGACGAAAGAAAAGTCGAAAAAAGCGAAAAAAAGACGCTTCTGGATAGCAATGTAAAACTGTCAGGCGTCCGCAGCTTTTAGGAGCCCTTCGGAAGGTTTATGCATACACCTGTGAACGGCTTGATCGACCTGCAGGGGCAAATTTTACAAGTCAACGAAGCGTTGGGGCGTTCGGGATGTTATTCGAGTGCAAGAGGAATGTAAGGATCTTTTTGATACAAGGAGAGAGTGAGAGAGCGCGAGAGAGAGGGAGAGGACGAGCGAGAGCTACAGAGAGAGTGAGAGGGAGATCGATAGAGAGAGAGAGAGAGAGATAGAGAGAGAGAGAGAGAGGAGTGAGAGAGAGGAGAGAGAGAGAGAGCTAAATCAAGATATGCCACGGCAACAGTTTTACGCCAAAATTTCCGGCCTAGCTTGGTTTTTCAATGTTTGGCGAACGTGCACTTGTAAACTATTCAACTGAACCTGAATTTCCTGAAACCTAAACCAAAATATTCAACCTGAATATTTTGTGTGTGACTATTTCCGGTTGTACCTCAATCTCAAGCTCAGCAAGTACGAAGTCAAATTTAAGCGAAAAACCTATCCAGGGGAACGATTTTTGTGAAACCAGCTGCCGGGGTGGGAATTGACTTTTCGCGACGGAAAAATGAAAACGGCAGCCATTCGGTGGGGAGGAAAGCGCGGCGCCGAATGGCCACACAAAATGCAAACAGAACGACGACGGTCAAACGGACAGACAGACTGACAGACATACATATAAAGCGACAGAGACAGACAGATGGAAATACGGAGAGAGAGTGATACAGAGATAGATAGAGAGGGAGTGAGATCACAGAGAGAGAGAGAGAGAGAGAGAGAGAGAGGGAGAGAGAGAGAGGCAAAGAGCGAGAGCTAGAGAGAAACATTCAGGCAAAGCCAAAGCGAGTTACAAAGCTACATACAGACAAACAGACAGATCCCAATACGACACACTCCGCTCTAACGGACAGCTCAAAAATTTTCCACGTTCCCGTGATGTGTGAGTGTGGGTGGACCATTTTTAATAAGGCTTACCGAGGGCGGAGGATCTTTGGATTAGGCTAAAATTTTCGGTTTCGCTGTAAAACGTTGGGGTACATTTTGTATGTACTTTCGGGCTGACGGGCAGATGCGGGAAAAATACCGTAGTTTAAGGCGGCGTTTTTAAATTCTGAGTTCTGGAAATAGAGATTTTTATTCCGGTCCATTTTCAAAATTGGGGTTTAATAATATGTTGTGTATTCCTTATTTTACGCAATCCTAATCAATTATTAAAAACTTGGGAAACGTGGTTACGAAAGCCCGGTTTGCCCACTTTACGTACTTGGCTTAGGCTTCGATTGCTTTGCTAGGCTTACAATTACATGCACGTAAGACGTTATAGTTTATCGCTAGGCTTCGTCCTAAATTGTTTTACTTTACTTATGTTTTAAACATTTTGCTTATGGTAAACAGTAAAAGGCGCTTAAATAACGTCGAACGATGACGACTTCCTCAACCGTAACCATCAAGTAATAATCGGCTGTCCTGACGGCGTGAAATCAAAAAAATCCCTTGCCAAACTCGAGGGGAGAAAGTACCACCAAAATCCCGACTTTTTTGCCCAAATCCCCTCGCACCCGTCTACGCCTTAATTAGCTTCCCATGCTTTTGGTGTAAGTACGAATGGGGGTTGAGAGAAATCACCTGGTAGCCCCCCGGGGAGCACAGATTTCGCGCCTCGGGTCGCCAATTTTCACGGGAAAACTGGGGGAGGGCCGGTAATTCCATAAAGCAGCGGGTGCTCGTGGAGACTACAGGGGTGGGAATGCGTTTTAGATGTATTTGGATGTAATTGAGGACATTTTAAGGGGTTTCCAGGGCTTGGGAGATACGAAAATCAACTATTTTTCTGACTGGGTAAAAACAGGTAGAACTACATGTGCTTTAGAGATATTCGGCTTTATTTGAGAACGTTAAAATGGGCTGAGACTAAGCTATTAAAATAATAATTTAATTAATAAATTAATTCGACTATTAAAATGGGTGACTGGTTCTAAGAAGCGCGAAAACCGACTCTCCTTAGCAACTAGTTCTGGAAAACTACGAGTTACGCCAGAAGACACGGAAATTATTTTCTGCTGAAATTAGTGTGTTCTTAATGTTTATCTTAATAATTAATGTTTGGGAAGTTGGAACAAAAGTCTGAAATTACCAACCCCGTCATTTGGATTTTTGCGCAACTGTCCAACCTATCAAAACCAGGCGACTTGCGCACTTCCTAGTTCCTTTAAAATGGTCTGAAAGCCCACAAAATTTTGTAAATTTAGCCAATTTAGTTAATCGTTGGCGGCAAGGTACCATTGATTCGTTGAAACTGCGTGATTTTGGTACCTTGCGCCTATAAATCAGCTACGAATTACATTGAAGGATAGACCCCCATGTTTCTACTAGGACTCGACAAGTGCCAATCGTCAAAAAAGGTTAAATTGTTTCTCATGATTTTCTGACAGGCTTAATCAGAGGTCATGCGTAGCTGTCGATACCTAGCCAACTATCGGGGTCGATTGTGTCTCTTCTCAGCTTCTTTAAAAACTCGCAAGCCAAAAATATCGTAATGTCATGATCTTCGCATCTATGAAAAATTGGTCCAAATCTTTATCTCCCAGCATTAAAATGTACACTAAAGTGGAATCGTTCTTAGGTGAGGTGTAGATGATCATCTTCGAGTCGAGTCCTCGCTTAGATATGAGCCTTCTCGGTGGTCTAAAAATCAGGATTTAATCCGAGACACTCCACTCACCGCAGCTCCGCCATGTGCATCAACGGCCTTGCGTAGCTTGGCGCCAAAGTCCGGGTGCACCTTGTCGCAGTGGGCGACAAAGCGGTCGATGATAAATCCGTGACAGCCGGCGAGGGCACCGCCAAGATTGTCGGCGAGACGATCGCGTTCACCCTCGTTGAGGACCTGAATTTGGCAGATGTACATCGGTGATCTCTCTCCCTTTCTTTCCCTCGCGTCAAGCTACCGATAACGTTACACTCGTCCTTACCTTAGTCCAAAAATCGCGGGGCTGATCGTGGTTGTGGTCATCTCCAGCGTCGTAGCGGGACACTTCGCCCTGGACGGTGTGCACGTGCTCCTTAGCATGCCCGGTGCGCAGCTCAGCCGGACCGTGGAACGAGTTCGGGTAGTAGTGAGGGGCTTCGCCTAAATACGCTTTTGCTCACTTTTTGATTGCCTGCCATACCTTGAGAATCGTAAGTTGCAGCGCCATCACGCTGGTAGTTATGGGCACGGGAGCGGAAGGGGCAGTTGATGGGCAACTGCTGGTAGTTGGAGCCAAGTCGGTGGAAGTGGGTGTCGGTGTACGAGAAGATACGACCCTAGAAAATGGTGTTGACCAGGTGAAGCTCAAAATGCCGACAACTCAAATGCCGACAGCCGAATTGCCGGCGTTAAATGCCGATGCGCAAACTCTTGGAAACGCATCGTTTTTGAATGTTATTTGTGTTTGTCGATATTTTAGCTGTCGGCATTTGGGCTGTCGGCCTTGTGAATTATTAGATTTTCGGCTGTCGGCATTCCAGCTGGAAGCCAACCAACCAACAACTAACCAAACCATCAATGGATACCTGGAGCATCCGATCCGGAGAGAACTCTATGCCGGGCACAACATGGGCTGGGCAGAAGGCCGACTGCTCGACCTCGGCAAAGTAGTTTTTCGGGTTGCGGTTGAGCACCATCTTGCCGACGGGGATTAGGGGGTAGTCCTTCTGGGACCACACCTAAAACATTAAATTTAAACTACTTTTGGGCTAAACAATAGCAGAAAAATTCTTTTACAAACCTTAGTCACGTCGAAGGGGTTGAACTCGAATTTCTCGGCCTGCTCGAAGGTCATCACCTAAAAATACGGTAGTTCAACAATTTCCGGTATTTTAGGGAGGTAAACGTTAAATTCATCTAGACCTTACTGTCTTTTCAATACCTTTAAAGCATCACAAACCATTTTCCAACCTGAATAAACACATTCCACTGCGGGAAATCACCAGATTCGATGGCATTGTACAAGTCGCGAATCGAGTAGTCCGGATCGTCAGAGGCCAGCTTGTTAGCCTTGTCGACGGGGAGATTCTTCACGCCCTGGTTCGTCTAGAAACGTACGGCTACCCTGGACACCTTTCCGAATCCCCCACCTTGAAATGGAACTTGCAGTACACGGCCTCGTTGTCCTTGTTCACCAGCTTGAAGGTGTGTGAGCTGGAAATTGGATGTAATTTTGTCAAGATCACCGCAAAACGCGCAAAATATGATCAGGAAATAGCAAAAAACGTGTTAAATAACACCAAGAGCTATTTGGAAAACTTAAAAATTCCAGCTTACCCATAGCCATTCATGTGGCGATGGCCATCCGGGGTGCCGCGGTCCGAGAAGAGGAACATTACCTTAAAAATAGGTTAGGATTGGGTTTTGCTTTTGGCTTAAGCCTAGCTTAGGCTTTGGCTTAGCTTCGTTTTAGGTTTCTCAGCACAAAAGGGGCAACATACCTGGTGGATGGCCTCCGGGCGGTGGCCCCAGAAGTCGAAGATGGCGTTCGGGTCCTAGAATTCAAATCAGATGGCGAACAGGAAATACAGCACGCTAGATTACGCGAAAGTAGGTTGCGGTCCGCAACAGTAAGTTACAGTCGCTGCTACAAATTACGATTCGTTGCGGTGCGCTATAATGCTGTAAATTAAGTTACAGCACGCTGCGTACGATCTCGTACCCTACAGTACGCTACAGTACGCATCCGCAAGCGACAGTACGTTACAGTACAATAACCTTGAATCACAAAAACTAACGCGGACATACCTTCAAGTGCGTCTGCGGGTTCCTCTTCTGGGTATGGATAAATGAGGGGAAGAAGATCGGGTCACGAATGAAGAAGATTGGCGTGTTGTTGCCAACCTAAACAGGAAATTCAAGGGGGTTCTTAAAGATTTCCCAAAGAGTCCCTGCTAGCTTGCCAGAGAACCCAAACATTTCTAGTCTTTTCTCCAAAGATTCTTACCAAGTCCCAGTTGCCCTCCTGCGTGTAGAACTTCATGGCGAAGCCGCGCGGGTCCCGGACGGTGTCTGAGGAGCCGGACTCGCCACCTGAAGAAATTTATATAAAAGGCCTAGTCGGGTTTTTTTATTTTTTTTACGAACTTCTTCGCCATATTCTTCTTACAAAAAGCGTTATAACTTTTCTCTATTGGTTTTCCAAGATTTTTAGTGCCATCCTAGTCGCGTTGGCTTAGCCTCCCCGATTCTCCGCCTCTTCCTTGCTTGTTTTGCGCGAAATTTCCCCCCACGGAACCCCGGTCAGCGCTTTCACGACCCCCCGTGATAACTTATCAGCGATTGCGATTCGGGCAGCCATGAAAAGTGAGAGGCAGCGGGGTACCCGAATGTGGTATATGGGCCATTAAATCTTCCTTTAAACCGCAGGAATCGAGCCAGGTGGTCTACTAGGTCCTGACAGCTACGCGCCACGTCAAAATACGCGTGCAAGCGCGCTTGATTCTCAACCCCACTTTCCAAAGCTGAGGAAACTGAGCTGTTTCTTCTTTCTACGCTTGGCAGACCGAAGGGTCGATCCATGCCTTCCCCTTTAAAAGCTGTCCCATCAACTCCCCAGTAATCTGTGCTAGTTATCTTTGAAAACAACTCACCAACAGTGGAGAAACGGACGAAGCACGGCGTCTGCTTGCCGACTTTCGAGAACACCTCGGCTCGGGTGTACTTGCTGATGTCGTGGGTGATCTCCAGATAGCCGTGGGCGCCTGGAAATTGGCTTTTTAGGCTTGATTTAGGCTGAGCTTAGGCTTAGCGTAAGCTTGACTCGGAAATGGCGTAGGATGAAGGTCAGGCTTCGGAAACTTCTAAACTCAACGCACCAGCTCCTTTGGCGTGTACGACACGCTCCGGGATCCTCTCACGGTCGAAGTGTTGCATCTCGTTCATATAGACCACATCCTGGAAATCGTTTTTTTTGCGATATTTTAGACCTAAAGGGCTTGCGAAGTCAGTTAAGCTAGGTTTTCCTATAATTCCTACCATACCTGCATTAGCATCGGTCCCCGCGGGCCCACGGTGAGGACGGCCTTCTTCTCGTGGATCGGGGCCCCGGTCGAGGTGGTCAGAACTTGGGGTTTCTGAAAAAATAATATCGTCTTAAATTTATCTCTAATATTTAATATAGGGAGCCAACATTTTCTTTAACGTTACTAATTCCGAATTTTTCAGCTGCGGATTTTTAGCAAAAATTTTGAATCTGAAATTCAACAGTTTCCATTTTTTACTTTTAAACATCAAAAGTATCGTTTTTAAAACATTAATTCAATTAAATTGCATAAATAATTAATACCAGCGCCTTTTTTAAATTGGCGTTTGAAAAATATGGTAGTTTAGAGGCACCGTATTTTCGAAAATTCATATTTTTAATTAACTTGTACCAAAATTCTATTTTTAAATTATCGAAAAGAATAAAAAATAAAGTCTTTGTTTTATTCAAATTTGATATTTACCGGGTTGTTCTGCTTGTAGCCCTCCATCTGCTTGTCGCTCGGCTTTTGCGGCATGGTGGCGATTTCCTGAGAGAGACTTCTTCGAAAGCAGAAGATACAGCAATAGTGCATCAATATCCACAAGAACCGGATGTAAATTGAGCGTGGAGAAAGTAGCGTATCGTAGCGGAAAAAACGGGGGAGGGAAATAATAGCCGGGAATCTGTGAATGCAAGGGGCGAACGGGGGGTGGTGTAGAATGAATAATGGCTGAGTGGGGGAAAAAGTTTTTTAGCTACTGACTAATCGTCAGGGTCAGCCCATCGCGAAATTTGAGGTTTTTGTGGTGGTTAAAACTTTTTATTTTTCTGATTTTACTGAAAGTTTTCGGTTTGAACCGTCTAGCTCTTCGTTTTTAGCTGTTTAACCTGCTGTCTTCGTCTAACCAGCAGCAGTTTTGGAGTTTTGCGACAGGACATAGCTTAGGCCCAAGCCCTAAACCTAAGCCTAAGCCTAAGCCCACTCGATAGAGCTTGAAATTTCTTACAAATTTCAGCTTTCAAGAACTGTTGGACAGCCACGATCTGGAGAAAATTCGTCCTGAAAGGCCCGGCTTTGCTCATATTTGGCTCACGAGTCGCAGAATGTAAAATCCAAGAATTTTTCTCGCAAACGACATTAACGTCCAGCAGGTTTTTCAAAACGGGTTTTTGTTCAGAATTCAAAGCGTTATCGAACGAGCTATTTCACATCGAATAGCTCTTAAACGCCCAAGTAATTCCGTTTTGTACCTTTCTTCTAAAGGGACGGTTTTGGCAGGTCCCGAAAAAATAAACAATGAAAACTACAAATATGGCAAAACCAATATTACAAGAGGTCGAATTTCACGAAAAAGAAAGCGATTCTTAAAACGCGACGCACACTGCAAGGAAAAATTTGGAATGACCGATTCGTGATCGCAGAAAATCGGGGGTTGCGGTGAGGTGTGGGCCCTGGGGGCGCACAAATATTTGAATTGTGGGTGAACCCGCAGAGATTAGCCGCCCAGCAATCCGCGAAATCGAAGCAGGGAAAGCGAGTGGTTTGGCGATGGCGAGAGGTGGGGGTTAAAAACCGTATAAAAAGCGCCGAATTGACATTTTTGTCCTAAAAACCAATGAAAATCTTGATTTTGGTAGTGATTCCCAAACAATGCTGGATATTTCCCGAGGTTCCTCCTAAAAGACGATTTGCAAAATTTGTCCCCGGCCCTTTAAAGCTTTTTCTGGACCCGAAATATCTAATCTTTCAAAATTTCGAGTGCCTAGCCAAATTACAGTAGTAGCATTGAGGTTGAAAGGAAAATTTAGAATTATGCAAATATGGCCTCAAATAAGGGGAAAGTGAAAGTGGTGACGACTCGTTTTTGCGGACTGATTGCTATTTAATCGAGTGCCGCGGCCCGGAGAGCTCCTTATCATACACCCAACACAACCCATTTTCGGGCTCTCTCGTGCAAACTACAGCAACTTGACCCCCGGAGAACGACGGAAATGTGAGCCCTGGGTAAACAGAGCATTAATTGTAGCCAAGATGCGTAATTGTAATACTTTGGAGAGAGAGAGAGAGAGAGAGAGAGAGAGAGAGAGAGAGAGAGAGAGAGGGAGAGAGGGAGAGGAAGAACACTTTAAGCAGAATATATTTATTAAAGTTATCATCCATTATTCAAGCGGGAAATCCGCGTTTTCAGTAGCTTTCCGGAGTCTCCTTCCACCTCGAACCCACCCCGATCGAACGGAGCTGAATGGAATTTTCATTTTTGCGTAATTAAAATCGTCTTTACTAGGTCCAAACTATGCAATTTTAAAAAGTTTCTGTTACTTTTACAACTTCAGTATTTCTAAACGATTATAAACTAACGAATTTGACAGAAAACCGTTAGAATACTCTCAGAAATTCCCGGAATCTTTTATGCGAACCTCTGCCCGTTTCAGCAGCAAATCCACATGGATGGCGCGTAGTACAGTATCCCGGCTGTCTGTCATCATTAGATTCAGACGTTCAGCCTGAAAAAAATTGAGAGGACCTGGTGTTTTTCGAAAGTGTAAGCGGCATGAGCAACAGAAAGACATAAAAAATTCCGTGACCGACCGCTTGCATATCTCCGACCGTCAGGGCTTTGCTTCGCCGGCTTGCCATATCCTCAAGTCTGACCTGTAAAAATATGGATTTATTAAATATATGTATTTTATATACTAGAAAGTTGCTAAAGCTAAATTTTTAGACTCTAAACACCACCTCATACTCCTCTAGCCGTTGAATCGCCCGCAAGCAAACAGTCGCCTCGACGTCTTTCCCTTCCTAAAAAAACACATATTTTGCGTCTTTACCTTTATATGTACCTGTTTCGAGACCTCAATCTTTTCCCTTAATGCTCGTTGCACGGTCCGAATCGTGGTCAGAGGATCACCCGCCAAATTATCACCACTGGTATGCATTCCGTCGCCTTCACTAAATTATTAAATATTTTAATGAAGCTGTAATAAAATAGCATAAAATAATAGAAAAAATAAAATCATGAAATCATTAAAAATGGTTGGGAAAGCATCAATCAACAGTGAAAGGAAGGTTAACAGTGCCATTAAAACACACTAGCTATACCGGTTGACCATATATTCCGGTGGTACGGTCGGCGTTCCAGCTGGTGTCGGCATTCTCGCCGGGGATGCTGTGGATAAACGGCTTGCTGACGGGGTTCTTTCTGAAATTGGGACATACTCGGAATAACGTAGCGTAGCGTGGTTGCAACTTACCGCGTTGCATGCCCCTCGATTTGCTCTTGCTGGGCGCTCTTCTTGGTCGATTCTTCAACAGGATACCCCAGAATTGTCACTTTTCGAATGCTCACCTAAACGGCAATGTGAACTCCTTGGAGACGTCGCCTAGCGAAAAGCTATAAAGTTTTTAGTGCTCGCTACCATGACGCGTGCTAGAAATTGCCAATTTTTAGGCTACCAAAAAGTGGACTTCTTCTCTTTTTTTTTAAAAATTGCAATTTCAAATGATACAATCCGATACTAGCAACGTTAAATTACCAATTTATTCGGGTTCTTGCTGATCGGCAGCGGCTTGTAGACGACCAGCCAGACGAAGTGGCCAACGTGGTCGGCGAATAGGGTTCTGAAATATTCAAATTTCGGGGTTTTTGGGCCCTTACCGCCCTTCCATCCGACTATTCGAGCGCTCGCGAATCTAGAAATATCATTATCTCTGTACAGTAGATGATAACCTTAAAAACCAGCGAGCCTTTCGTGCCGTAATCTGCCGATTTTGCGCTTTCCACGTCGTTTCCGCAATCTGGCTCCCCCTTGCCCACGCTGACCTCGATTTTTGCGGCTAAAAAGAATTGTTTTTATAGCTTTTTGTCTAAAAGAATCGATATATACAAAGGTACAGGCTTTTTCCATGACTTAAACTCCTTTATAACCCGCTTAAAACTCACGAACAAGCTCCGGATCGACGTCAACAACCACTTTGTAGACATTGCATAGATATTTTAAGCCCAGGACAATATCGATTGGGTAGAGCTCGCTAAATGTATCATTCAAGGGGCCAGTCAGGGTGCTTTTGCATTAACGGGGGGGGGGTTTGACTTTCGATGTTTCCGTGAGCATCGTTTAATGGCAAAGAATTTATTTTAATAGCGCTTCTGTGGTTTTTAGATATAAAAAGTTTGTAAAACATTAAAAATTTCGAAAAATTGTTTTTTCAACAATTTACGATATTTTCACTTTTTAAGATTTCAGAACGCTTTATCATAATTTGGGTATACCGTTAAAATCCCCCCCCCCCGCTAATGATCAAGAACGAAAAAACGAACAGAGCAACCCATATCATACCCCGGCTCGCTTGTCCATTTCCGGTTGTTGAACACGTTTGGGTCGCCCTGACCGACAACTATCGGCACCCAGGGAATTTCTTCCAGATTCCCCTCATCATCCGACATTTTTTTAATACAGCAAAATACAAAGCACGATAAAAAAATTCCTTGTAGTTGTCGTTTCGCAAATTCTAGGCCCGCGCCCTTTGTTCGTCGTCGGTTGCCGGGCACGGGTTACCATGCTCCACACCCAAATCACCAAGCACCAATTTATTCCTGGGCCGTGAAAACAATGTGAAATTCTGTGAGGCAACAACGTGGCAAGGTGATAAACTTTATTTTCGAAACATAGCGCAAAGCGCATTCAGTAGAAATCTCTGGTAGCAAATCAACGGTTAACAATTCGCGGCGGGTGGCTCAGGGCTCCATCTTGCGTGGACGCTGAAAAAAAGGTGTTTTGATGTGGAACGCCGAAATTTGATAATATCGAAATTCATAATGTCGAATTTTCACAATGGCTAAATTCAGATTTGAAATTTCAGAATATCGAAATTCATAATTAGGCTAAAAACTACGAAAAAAGTTCAAAATTCTGAATTTCGACAATTTAAAAATTAGCCAAAAATGCTAAAGGTTAAAGAAAAAGCCTATATACCTTATAAAGCTCCAAAGGGCTTGACGCGGGCGCGGGAATCCGTTTGAGGCCGCGCACCGGCGCCGGTGAGATGGGGATGATGCTGCGAGAAGAAGTTGAGATCGAGCTGGCGTCGTCGCCGTGGCGGGAGCTGCCCTTGCGCGAGCCGGTGGAGACGTCCGATTTACGCGAGGCCATCACCTGAAAAACGGAAATAACGAGGCACAGCAAAAAGTAGTGGAATTCGGAGACAGTGTTGGTACCCACATTGCTGAACGTTTTTTGGAGGCGATCCCTGCGCTCAATAGCCGTCCCTCGTGAGGGCAACATTCCAGTTGACGATGAGGAGGAGGAGGTAGAAGGGAGGCAGTGGATAGCAGCCGATACCTAAGTTAAGATATTAATTATTACGGCCATTTTTATTAATTCAACGATTAAATAAAACTCGAAATCAATTAAAAATAGCTTTTAAAAACCTAAAAAGGAAAAACTAGAAACCTTATTGAGCAGTGACGGCCCGGGAGCTTCATCCGCTTGATCGTTGGTGTTATTTGAAGATGTCGGTGCATCGGTAGGCGCACCTGCCGTAGCGCCATCCGCTCCTGCCAGAGCGCTGGACTCGCGCCACTTTCCCTCGTCCTCATCTCGCCAAAGCACCGTGTCCGCATCGTACGTCCTTTGCATCAGGTTGCGCATGAATTTCTGAAACGAAAAAACTGAAGCCTAGGAAAAAGAAAAACCTTGAATTTCGCTAATTCTCGGGATTCCAGAATTTCTCGGGAGAGGTCGACTTGGACACGGTTGAGCTTCTGAAAATCGAATTTTTAAAAAAGTGCACAAACTACTTTTGGCACTGAAGACAGAGGTTTGGCGATCGGGAAATTTTGGCTGGCCTTTGCGAAGAGGTCAGCACGTTCAGCCTGAAAAATAGAGGACAAAAAATACACAAAAATGTTCTTTGTCTATAAGAAAACTGAATTTATAACAACAACCAAAAAGTAGATACCTCGAGCTTGCCGAGTAGACTGAAAGTGGCATAGTTTGGCGCACGCAGCTCCTCTGGTGCATCAGCGTCACGTGGCAGCAGCTAAAATATGAAAATTAAAAGAATAACAGTGGTAATACAAACAAAAAGTACAAATTTGAAACTTAAAAGCTAAAAGAATTGAATAAAAAAAATCCCGACATTGCTCATCGCCGCTGAAAATCCCGCGCGCATTGCCCGCTGTAAGTCCTCGCTCCCGGCGATCGCCTGAAAATAGCAGCAATAATTAATTTAAATATATACAAGCTACCTTATGGAAAAAGTACTTGTCGGAGCGGCGGATGTACTGGGCAAGTGATTCATATAGCGCCTCACGCAGTTTGTCCTAAATATAGAAAATATAAGGGCTATTTAAATCGCAGATACCGGATCATTCCTGACTTTCGCGATGTTAATGTTCTTCTCAAAGGGGCCTAGTTTCAATGGGGTACGAAGACGCCGCGTGCGGCTGGTTACACTAAAAGAATCCTGGTTTTGTTCATAAAAATAAAACTCACCCTTCGGCCTTCCCGCGCAACTTCTGTGTTTTTCTGAAAAAGAAAGAAATTTTATATGATTCTCCGCAAATAAGTTATTGAAATCTATCAATTTTTTAAAAACCAACGGTCTGCGGCGATCAGCGTCTCGGCGTCTCTCCTTGTTTTGCTCCCACAAAGCCATGTCCCTAAAAATAGAATAAAATAATAAAGAGCATTTTATCCCCACTCGTCGGTCAACGTCATCCGCTCCAGAATCGCGGCAGCCGTGCGGGCAGAGAGCTCTGGGTTATCGGCTATTTCACTGAAATTTTAAAGATATAAAATGTTAAAGATACTTTTTCGACCAAAAATGGCCGCTTTCTACCAAATGCCGACTTTTTGAACTTTTTAAACGTTTTTTTATAGTTTTTCTATTTGAATACAGTTTTCTTTTACTAAAAACACTATCAAAACACATAATCTTCAGTTACTAGGCATTTTTAGGGTTATACAAAATAGAAAAGCTAAATTTCGTAGAATAGTTTATGCGAAAGAACTAAATTTCAAACAAATGGAACACATACTCATTCGCATATTTCTCGTCAATTTCCTTTTGCAGCGCCTCCAATTTGGCCAGCGTTTCCGCGTCCATCGACTTCTTGCAGTTCTCTGTAAAAAACGCCCGTGAAATTTGAATTTCGAAGCGATTTACCTCGTTTCTTTGCCAGATATTCGAGGCCACGGTTTCTCGCCGACTCCATGACCTGCGGATTGTTTCCCGACAGCTCATCTAAGCGGTCGTAGAGCTAAAATATAGCTTTCGTTAACTAATTAAAACATTTTAAACCACCTTTTCCACCTTCGATGATGCACCGAGGGCTCGACCAACAGCACTGTTGTGCGCCGCACGCACCAATTCAGGTTGATTTGCGGCCAGCTATAAAAATGCCTTGTAAAAGCCACTATGGACAATCCATACACGAATTTTCGTCGTTTGAAGCGAACAGTAGCGCATACGACAGGAATCTGGAGTTCGATCTGGTAGCAGGGTGTAGCAAATTTCCTTCCATTTTCCTGAATTTTCAGTAATAAGCGTGTTTGGAAAATTAATTTACCCTTTCCGAAGAATTCGATGCCAGCTACGAGCTTCTCGTCCTCAATCATCTTCCAGTTGGTGGCAAAGTAGCCGGGTGTGTGTTTGAGGCTGAGGTGCTTCCAGCTGAAAAAAAAAATCGTAAAATCGTAAATTTTTGGTATGTTGGGGATAACAAAAACAGCGTAGGAACGATTTCGCGATGACATTAGGAAATTGGAATCCTGACGAAAAGTTTGTTCTCTCAAAAAGATAAATTACCGTTGCCGACACTGTTGAGCGCCACGCGTCGGCGTCATCGTAGCCACTTTGGGCCAGCTGTGGTGTCCGTATTTCTCGACGGCGCATAGCAGAATCTGAAAAAGAAAACGGCTTTTTTTACTACCAAGAAACCAAAAAATAAACATTGCCAACCCCCTAAAAAAACATACCAAATCCTCATCGTCCGTCCATCGGCCATGCTTCACGTCAACGTCGATTTGTCTCGAATGATTCTTCAGCTCCCGAATGTTACGTCCAGGCATGAAGTGGGCGACTATAAAAAAGACAATGCTGCTATAAAATATCACCCACCTTTATCCCAAGGAATGTTCGACCCGCAGCGCACCAACTCGATGATCCCCAGCAGCTTTTCGTCCTCCTCAGCTGTCCAAGGCCTAAAAAATTTACTACAGAGTTTTAAACATAGGCGCTTACCTCCCCACCCGATTCGCCAGCTCGGATTGGTACTTTTGAAAAACGTCAAATGGGCGCCGATTGGTGCCCAACTGCTCGGTGACCAGCAGCCAATTGATGAAGCCTTCGCGACCCTCGGTAAGTTCAGTCAATTTCCTGAAAAAAACAAACAATTAAAAACCGGAAAATATAACGAACTTCAACTCCGTGTCATCCCATTTCTTGGTATTCACTTTCGGGTCGATGACGTTGATCCATTGGCGACGGCATTCGTCGGCCGTGCGATTGCCTTTGAACTAAACGCCAGCTTTTCATCAAAAATAGTTTCATATACCGCTCGGGTGGCAATTCTATCCCATTTGATGTGTTCGGCGGGAAGTGTAATCGTCGGACCGTTTGTTCTGCAGCAAAACGTACATTATTTTCTACTAACTCTACGTTTTCTACAGCGATTTTCTCTAAAAATTAAAAAAAACATACTTTGTGTATTCGATAATGCCCAAGCGCTTATCTCGTTCAAGCCGCCATTCAGCCACTTCTTCTTCACCCGTCTCGACTCCAGCTGCTTTGATCTTGGCGGTGAGGAGCTCGACGTAGCGCGTATGTTCCAATAGTTGATGCTCGACGAGTTCGTTTTTCACGGCGTCCTTCAGCATTTTGATTTCTTTATCGCCCCCTAAAATACGAAAAATTTATTTTCCAAGGTGATATCCGTTTTTAAAAAAGCTCTGATACTCACATGGTCTTTGCGGCCTCACAAGCGGATCAAAAGCGTTATTCTGCCGCTTTTCCAGGGCTTCTCGGTTCATTGGTGGAGCCTAGAAAGGGGCAAAAATTTGCAAAATCAACCCCCAAGCTCACAAATCTCCTCCGATTCCGGAAATATGGTGGCAGGAAGAGCGTCACTTGCAGCCTGGCCGATTTGAGCTCGTGGCGAGTGTCCGCGAGCTTGCGCGCGCTTTTTACTTGGGCCTAGAAAGTAATTTCCAGAACCAAAGTTCCCAAAACTTACAATTTTTTGGGCAACATTCGCCATCTCGACGTCAACCTTCGCGATCAGCTGCTTGATCAACTAAAACGCTCTTAAATTTTCTCGGATTAATTTTCACCTCGAGTCCAGCCTCCTTGACGACGATGGGAGGTACCAAGGATGCATCGGCTGGTGGCGCTGAAATTAAAAATATGTATCAACGCCCTAGCCAAAGCTTTTAAAATCGTAAAAGACTCACTTGCCGATGTTGAAGGTCGATCTTGACTGTTCAAGTCCGTGAGCTGTGACATTTCCGGCTTTTCGAGTTCTGAAAAACGGGTTTGAAAACTGGTAAACGCCCAGAGCAGAAAAGATTTAGGAAATAAACGATTCTAAACAGCTATGGTGCAATTAAAATAGAGTAAAATTCATTAAAAACATTTTTTAAATCGAAAAAGGGTGAATATAGTTGAATTTAGTCCGAGGGCCCGTTTAGTGGGCGAGGGCGTGCGCGTTTCGGGGGTGAGCAAAAAACGGTTACGACGTCAGGGGCGCGCGATAGGAGAGCAGGCCCGGGTTAGCGATCAGCGCTTTTCGAGGTTTTGCTGTGTTTTCGGAATGTAACTTGTTTAAATTGAAAACAGGCCAACACAAAAATTGGTAAACCACTTTATTCACGCTGGTAGTCTGGATATTGTAAATCACATGCAGTTTCAAAGAAAGGCGTTAATTCAACGGGGGGCTTTCATTCTTGTTTCGTCTTCCTCATTCGCTGATACCAGCCCCAAACGACCGGAATCGACATGACGGCGTGGAACGTTGCGAACGTTATCGTGGCTGCGTGAATCTGAAGTGTTTTTTTTTAGTTTTCAAAAAGGGAAGTAAGTAACAAGTTTTGTCGCTATTAACCCACCGGCCAGCCCTGGTACAACTCCTGACGGAAGACATGATCTAAAAAGCTGCTTTTTAACGCGAGCCATATCAAATTACCTATCAACTTGTCGCAACGCGTGCTTTTTTTGCAGCAAATCATGCTGGCCTAGAATTTTCTAAAGTGCAACGAGGTTAGCGTACCTGATAGAGGGTTCCATTAATCGTCACATCACCATGGATGACTCGTTCCATATGGCTGATGCAGGACCTAGACCGTGCGTTGCGTGCTGCGTTACGGCTAGGTTTAACCGAATTAGATATCGTGTACGTCTACTCCAGCCGACTTCCAACTACTGTATCTTGGCGTACCGTTGGGCTACAAGGGCCTAAGATAAACCAAAAATGCTCGTCTGAGCCTGACGAGTATTTTGGTGTACTTTACCGCCCAATAATCCTCAGGAGAGTCAAGGTAGAAAATATGGGTCGGCTGCTGTTTTTAGATGCGTTGCGTGCTGCGTTACGCCTATAGTTAGTCGAATTACATGGCGTGTACGCTGGTTTCGCAGTTTTTGACCGGTAAAAACCCACGGTGACACCTGCCATTCGCCATCGCCTCGTGACATCGTCTGCACCCGTTCATCCATCGGATGCCGTAGGTCGGCGCGCGTGAACTGGAGTTAATGAAGTTGCCAAAAAGTAGAAAGGTACTTCAGGGTGTATCGTCACGTGTGGTCGCGCATCGTCTACGCACAAATGGTGCAGCTAAATGTGTAAATGACAATTTCCAAGTACTTTTGTGTACTTTGTGCGTCGGGTGGTCTTCGATGTAGACGAGGGCACAGCTGTGGAGGGCGCGGGGGCACGGCGTGTAGCGCTGAATCATGATTTTGAGGTATACGCTTAGACGTATGCTTAGGTTTAGTTTGTTTTTCTTAGCGCAGTACCTTAGAAAATACGTACCCTAACCAAATTCTCATCATAGCACATCTCGTCGGCGCCGTGCACCACCTGTTCCATCGTCAGGTTGTCGGCGAAGGAGCCGAATAGGCATACCTAATCCAATTCTTTGAAAAATCGAAAGGCTGTGTCGACAAAAACCCATTCCGCACCTCCCTATAATTCCGCCACCCTGCGCACGTGGTCCCGATAAGTGGTAGCAGAACCGCGAAAAGAAGAAGCCGCCGCATAGCCATGAGACGCGCGGGTATAAATTTAGATTCTGAGGCGGTGTATGGTAATCTATGCTTTATGCGCTCGTATGGTGTATTTTTATGGTAGATTGACATGTTTATCGCGAAAACAGGACAACTGGCTCTCGATCGTTAAAAAAATTCAGGGAGGGTTCGTGGGATCGAAGAGGCCAGACGGGCATGGTAGTCGTCCTGTAAAAATCACATTAATCCAGTTTTTAAAGGGAGATAGAGAAGAGAGAGAGAGAGAGAGAGAGAGAGAGAGAGAGAGAGAGCTCAAAATTCTTGTCTAACCTCATTTTTGGCCAAACAGAACGCTGCGACTTCCGCATTTTTGACATTTCCAAACGCCAGCAGCCGAGCTTCCCGGACGACCTTCTTAAAATCAGCATACCGGCTTACGGCCAGCATTCTGTCCATTTCGCTGTATCGCTGATGCCACGCCTAAAAAGTAATATTTTACGTTAAGGCTCGTTTTATTTTATTATTTTTAGAGCTATGAGAAGTTTTCTGTGTTTATTACCCACCTGTTGTCTGAACGGCGGACTCAGCTGCAAAGCCTCTTGCTGCTCAACGTTCAAATTTGTCTCCGCCCTCATTCTGGCCATGGCAGCGTGCAAACCGCGTAGAAGTATCTCAGCACCGTACACGAATTCTTCCTTAACAATTGCATTTCGTTTAGAGAAAAATTGCGATTCATACAATTTAATTTTTTAATAGCAAAGTAAATGGAAAACGTAATATTTACTTAAAAGAAACACTTATACCTGCGAATCACACGCCCCAGCCCATCGCATCATCTGCGCCTCGTACTCCTCGTTGAGGGCCTTGATCAATTGCAGGTCCGTCTCGAAGTTGGCGATCATTTCGCGGCCCAGCTTCAGGTACTTGTTGGTGTCAAGGCTTCGGCGGAATGGGCGCTGAAAATAGAAATTTATGTAAGTAACAGGCGTAGAAAAACGGACCTTCTCAACTTCACGGTTGACGATATCGTTGCAGATATCTTCAAGTTTCTGATCATCGCCTAGTCTGACAGAAGGGAGGTCCTGGAATTTGTATGATGTCTCATTTTTTATTTTTTTTTAATACATACCTGATCATTAACAACAGCAATATTTGCCAGAATCCGCTTTCCAAGTGCTGGGATTTGGTCGGCGAAGGGCAGCGATTTGGCGAAATCGACTATGGTGGGTGGGAATGAAGTAATGAATTTGAGAGGCCATTGAGCGGAAGGGGTTATCAAGTCTGTTAATGCGTTAGGGACAGATGCAGAAGAGGGTGCAGAAGGTGTAAAAGCATGCGATAAACCGATAAAGGGTTTACTGTGTGCCTTAATGGCTTATAATAATCGAGTCAGTGTTCTTGTGTTCTCTCTCCCTCTCTCCCTCTCCCTCTCTCACGTGATCTCTAGCGCTCTATCTTGCTCTCTAGCGCTCTATCTTGCTCCCCCTAGCTCTCTCTCTCTCTCTCTCTCTCTCTCTCTCTCTCTCTCTCTCGCTCTCTCTCTCACTTTCTCCAACTACAGTACACCTCCAAGCATTTGTCACTTGGTCCTTCGCTGTACTCAGATATAAAATCCTCTTTTTCCATGACTCAACCTCTGATTTGTACGTGGTAATACAATGAACGCTTATGGCCATCATTTTGGTTCGGACCTCATTTATGGGGGGCTGAACCCGGTAATCCACCCGTGTCGCGTTGTTTCCCCCGACACGGGTCGGATTCCGTCAGACACCACTTGCCGGTCCACTGGAATTGGGTTGAATTCGACAAATTTCGATCGCAAATGCCTGTTTAACGTTTATTGATTTTTCTGAGTTTACAAAGCGTTTTCTATAGCTGATTCGTTCACAAAAAAACGCACGATCTTGCAGATACCTTAAAAATGCTTCGTATTGCCGTTATTGTGCTTATTGCCTTTGTTACTGTATCGCAGGGCGGCTGGTTTGACGATCTTTGGGGTCAGGTAAGTATACAAAATTTATAAGCTGTTATTAACAGTTTTTGACGTTGATATCTATGAATTGAAGGCTCTTTAGTAATCTACGCATAGTAAAACACTATCAAAATCTTTCAAAATCTATATTTTTCCATATCTTAGATCCAAAATGTAGCCAACGATGTCGGTAGCTCCGTACAAGGTGCCGGACAAGCTGTAAGAGATTTTCTTAAATTTCACTTAAATATATTAATTTTTGATCTAATTTATTTTTAGGCTGGAAACTGGGTGAACGAGGCCAAAAACAACGTCTGTTTTTTAAATTTTTATCAGTTTGAAATTAGACGGAAAGCTTTTTTAACAACGAGGTGAAACCGAACGTCGAGAACATGACCGGAAGCGTAGGAAACCCACTGAATTTTTATTGATAATTTTTTAGGCTGCGAATTGGGTGAACCAGGCGAAAAATAACGTAGGTTTCGCTGTATATCTTTGATTTTCGAATTAGACTGAACACTTTTTTAACAACGAGGTGAAGCCGAAGGTCGGCAACATGACGGAAAACGTAGGCGTCATTTTAAAAATGCTTAAAATATTTCTAGGCCAAAGACTGGGTGGAAAACCAGGGGATGCCGGCCGTGAAGGGAGCGTGGAATGATGTAAATTGATTTTTTATATCTCGTATCCATGTTTTGTAGACGAGCAACTGGTTCGAGCAGGCCGGGCAGGCGGTTGGCCAGGTGAAAGCGAGCCCGGCTTAGGGTTAAGCTTAAGATGGGCGTCGGCTTCGGCTTAGGCTTTGATCGTGGCTTGGGCTTGGCTTAGGCTTAGGCCCAGGCTCAGGCTCAAGCTCAGGCTCAGGCTCAAGCTCAGACTCAGGCTTCGGCTTCGGCTTAAGCTCAGGATTATCCTAAACTTACTTTCGGGATTATTTCCCAAATTTGTGTAATTTCCACAATTCCAGGAGGTGAACAACGGCGTCAACGCGGTCAAGCAGGTCGTGTAAAACCTGGAATAAATATTTTTATACTTTTTTATTATACATGTCGCAAGCTACACGCTGATTCTGGGAGTAAACACGGCCCATTCTTCGATACAATAATAAAACGTAGGGGAGGGGTGGTGCGGGTCCACGGGGGGCAAACAGGGCCCCCGCCGTGAATCAGGTTTTACGAAGCCGGAGTGAGGAGAGTTCTGCAGCACGTTGATCACATTTTATTGGGTTAGGGTCTTCAGAATTCGGTGATTTCCCACTTATTTGCTTCTAATGACATTTATGGCCTGATTTTTGATAGGTAAATTGTGTCAAAGGCGTCGTTGGGTTTGATAAGGACCCAACACGGTTGGGTCTAATTTGCATAATCGCAGACTGATAAGACGTTTGCTACCTACAAAAACGCTTCAAATTATTTGGCGCTACCTTTTGCGCGTGCTCTCTCTCTTTCTCTCACTCTCTCTCTCTCTCTTTTCTTTGACCAAGCCACAGTAAACCGCTAAACAATTTTAGCTGGCCCGGATATACCGGATCCCTGCCTGTATCTCTATCTCTCACTATCTCTCTCTCTCTCTCTCGCTCTCTCTCTCTATCTATCTCCCTCTCTCCCTTTCTCGCTCTCTCTCTCTCTCTCTCTCTCTCTCTCTCTCTCTCTCTATCTATCTATCTATCTATCTATCTATCTCCCCCCTCTCTCTCTCCCCGCTCTCTCTCCCTCTCTCTCCCCCTCTCTCTCTTCCTCTCTCGCTCTCTCTATCGCTGATTTTTGGATTCCTACAAGATCTTGGCTGCCCTATACTTGATTTTTGTGATAACATATTTCACGCCTTCATTCAGTTTAGTTTGCGCGATCCGCTCAAAAATAAAGTTTTTCCTAAAGGAACCTTGCTAGTATGCCTTGCTTTGATTTCCTGAGACTCAATCGTGAGTCATTCCTTTCTCGCTACAAAATAATTAAAAAAAACAACTACCTCCTCGCATTTCGCAATCCACCTTTATTTGATTTACCCCTCAAAGCAGTGTGGGAAAACTCGCCTCTCACAACCAATGCGCCAGGCATTTCCCCGTAATTTGACACCCGTTGATACCTCGGATTTTAGTTATGATGATGATGGAACGCTATGAGCTTTGAGCCGGCATCTCTGGGGAACCATAAACAAAGCAGCCCCACTTTTCCTCCACGCCCTCCATCCCGGAAGCCCAGTTTTCCCTTTCCCCATTCGCTAATTACGATCTTTTCTCGCGGTATTGGGGCTGAGTCAGCGTTGCTCATTGACTATCAGCTTTTGGCTGTCATCTGGCCAGTTGGATATCAACAGCGATATCACAGAATGATTTTTCTCCTTTCTCTTACAGAATAGCTTTGATCATAATGTACCTTTATTAAATGGCAAAATTTTATTGTGAACTCAAGAATTGAAGAAATTGTTTGGTTAGATGGCTATAAAATTACCGTATTTTTGCGCACTTTTCACACACCAATTTTGAGCTCAATATTCTGTCTGCGGGCAATTATGGCTTGAAATAACATTCATATACTACCGTACTTACTCTAACGTCACTTCCTGAGTAGTTTACTGTTCTTACTTTTCCGTTTTTTGTAGTATTAAGCGTATTAACTAAACAAAAACTCCATTTTTTATAGCAAACTCCAAGAAATGAAGGTCCTAATCTTAGCTGTCCTGGTGAGCCTGGCGTCCGCCGGATTTTTCGATGACATAGCCGATGGATTTAAATCAGTATAAAATAATTATAAAATTCAGAGAACTTTCTATCTTCTAGGCTGGAGACTGGGTGCAAAACAAAGCAGCGCCTGCAGTCAAGGAAGCTGCTAGTGATGTTAGTTATACGAAAATTCTTACATTTCGACGAATTTTGAACCATTCCCGGCTGTTTTAAATAGCAAATCATTTAAACGTTCTTATATCTGTTTTTAGACCAGCGATTGGGTGCATGAGAAAGCCGTCCCCGCCGTGAAGACTGCCGCTAGTGATGTGAGGATTTTCAGCTTACACAAAGCAATAAAAAAATTTTAGACCGGCGACTGGATCAACGACAAGGCTGTGCCCGCCGTGAAATCCGCGGCTTCTGACGTTGGTTCCAAAAATTCACAAAAATCCACATTTTTAGACTCACGACTGGGTGCGCGACACGGGTGTTCCTGCTGTGGGAAAGGCGGCTTCTGATGCCGGCGATTTCATCCAGGGCAAGGACCGGAAATAGATCTTCCGGGCTTTGAAAAATGCTTTGTACTTTGCGAGTTTTTATGAATAAATTTATTTAATTAGAACTAGCAGCAATCAACATAGAAAAACGCGACGCGAAACAAAATGAAACCATTTGAACGGCTGTGAATGAAACTTACTTTAGGGATCAGCAAACTCCTGTAGCAATACCCTACAAGCGATAGATAAACAGACAAAAAAAAAGCACATTTTCGGCTTCTGGCCCGATAGTACCGGAAGATCGCATAAGCGGTTGGGTAAGTTTTCGTCTCCGGCCGCTTCAGGCAAACTGTCTGTACCTGCTGAACCCCTGGATGCCAATATGAACTTCCCGAAATCCGATACTCGTTGATACCCTGGATTGTAGTTTTGGCCGAACGGCTTGGGGCCTTGTGATGACTTTCGGAGCATGCCGTAAACATACCGCCCACCTCCTATAAATTAAACTCAACCCGGTAGTTCTTTATAGTTTTTCGTTGTTCTTCCGGGTAAGGGCTTTCCAGGTATCGGTCATTAGCATTTTGCAAAACCACGTTTTTAGCAAACCCCACAAGATGAAACTCATCATCCTCGCCATCCTGGTGCCTCTAACCTCTGCTGGAGTTTTCGATGATATTGCCGCTGGCCTTAAAAAGGTAGAAATGTGTTTAGAAATGCTATGAAATGGCGATTCCAGACCGGCGAATGGGTTGAGAAGGAAGCGATACCTTCGATCGGGAAAGCCGGTAGTGACATGAGTCTTGGTTAGCTTCAATAGCGAGTTTATAATGAATCGGGCTCTCTGTCTGTCTGTTTGTCTTCTTGTCCCAGAAAGTTAATCTATAAGCTCTTACGTTCTATAAACTTTTTCTAGGCCAAAGTTTGGGTTGAGACAAAGGGAGCGCCGGCTGTTGTGGGTGCGGCTAAGGATGTAAGTTTTTCGAGATTTTTTTGTGAATTGCTATTTGTTTAATACGATTTAGAATCCTTAATCATAATTTTTAAGTCTACGTAAAAACCTTGAAAGTGAGCTATTTAACCTACCATTATAGACAAACAAATGGGTCCAAGAAAAGGCGGTTCCTGGAGTCGGACGGGCTGTTTCAAATGTAATTTTTTGATATATTTATCTACCTTTTGCTGCTAATATAATTCTTAGGCTGGCGACTACATACAGGGAAAAGATCGGAAATAATGACTTCAATTTTAAGTTCTCAAGTTTCTTAAGCTGCTGTGCAATTTTGCCAATAAAAATTTTTCTGTTACTAAAAAGGTATAATAAATGTGCGCAAAACGCAAAAAATGTGCTCCAAAACCAAAAATTAAACGTTTGCTGGGAAACGTACCTATTGAATGTTATAATTCGGGTCGGCTAATTGGAAATCCGGCTCAACGATGAGGCATCGAGTTCCACAGCCTGCAAACCTGGCACCGATGCAAGCTGTTTTTGATGATTCACCGTTGAGCCGGCCTAGATACTGTAGCGCTTAATCCGATTCGAGTACCTTTTATACGGTTCGATAGTTCAGAAGAGCGCCAGTTTGCGAACCGAAAAATCTGCTGTTTTTATATACCCAAAGTGAAAAAATGCTTCCGTAAATATTGACGCTGCTAAATTTCGTTCCTGCCGGTTGATTTAAACGGAAAAATCTGTCAATTTTTAGAAAGTTTATGATTTTTAGAAAACATGAAGCTGCTTTTCTTGATCGTCTTCTTGGCAATCGTCTCGCCTGTGTTTTGTAACGACCTAGTCGATATATTGCACACGGTATCCTGGTCTACGAATCAATTAAACCTGATTTTATAGATTGGCCATAAATTCGAGGAGAAACAAGACGTAATTATCGACAAAGTGGTCAATGGGGCCGTCGCTGCCGTAAGTCTTGAAATTTAGCAATTTAAATAACAGCTCAGGTCGGCGGGCTAATTGTTGGTGGCCGTAAGCGACGTTCTATTCAATTTACTCATGCCAACGTGGGTTTTCCAATATTGTTAATTGGTTTTTATTCATTCTCTCGCCTATAATTCTTCTCGGCTTTAGGCAAACAACGACGCGCAAGGAAAGAATTGACGATTGAGGAAACGAATAAATGATTTGAACTTTCAATACCTCAAAATCCCGGCCTTCTAAAGATTTTGTATCAATAAAACATTGCTTTGTTTCCTCGAGAGAAACGTATCAATGCAGTTATCAATGCTATTCTGATGATTCACGGTAGCGCCGGATCAAAAACAATATCCCTCGACCGCATCGCACTACGCTTTATGCCGTTCAAAAATCAGAATAGAATAAATCTGTACGCATAAAAATATTTACAATTGCTAGGAATTAGGTCTTTAATTACGCTTTGTAATTTTTTGCAAGTTTTGTCCTGTAGTTTCTCTCGCGGTCCTGACTAGCAAAGTAAGCATGGGCTTGGGCTGGAGCGTAGGTGCTTATGTGAGCGGGCTGATCGTTGTGAGCTGGGCGTCCTAGCACGTAGGCTCGTTTTCGCACTTTGCGTACCGCGTGTAGTTTATAAACCGGGGACACGGAGTTTTTACGGGGGCGTCGATTTATTTAAAAGGTCAATTAGCACTTCCTGACACGGTAACCACACAATTCTTGAAATTCGAGCTTTGCATGGGCACCGAGTACACAATCCTCCACTCGGGCCATGCGCAATTGCTTTCGAGATTTTACAAATATTGAAGTGAATTGTTGATAAATTTATCCAGTCTTTGCAAAGAGTTTACAGAGAAACTGTATATAAAACTCTTGCAAAAACTACGAAGGCAGCTCTCTAAACTACGATGGAGGTTTGACAACTTCTTTCTCATAAAATTTGTTTAAATTCCTCAAAATTCCAGAAACTCTGCAGATGAAGCTCCTGCTCCTAATCTTCCTGGTGGCGCTGGCCTCACCGGTGGTCTGTAACGATATCGTTAACCTATTCAAGAAGGTTGAACGGCTTCAGATCAGATACATTATTTTTTTACAGTTCGGTAAGAAGTTCGAGGAGAAGTCGGAAGTACTTATCGACAAGCTGGCTGATCGGGCCATCGGTGTGGTAAGTTTTTACTAGTTACGATGGTTAGGCTCCAGCATCGTCGTTGCGAACATTTTTCTAGGCTGTATTTATACCTTTGCAGGTTGGCGGAATCTTTTCCGGCGGGCGTCAGCAGCGATCTGTGCAGGTTCCTGGTGCCGGCACGGTTTACCAGAACAAAAAGCATTAACCCGGTGATGCCATTTTTATGCAATCTAAATGCAATCGACATGCAACCGACCCCGATTTGAAGGTTTGGCCAGATAAAGTTTTTCCTGTTTTGTTCATCACTTACCTATCAATGACACGTGTCAGACAAAGCCTGCAACTTTTAAGGGATACAAACAGCATAGATCGATCTCCCAGTTGGGACAAAAAAAAACAAAAAACGGTTTATGCGTTACAACCATTTTACACGACAAATACCGCGGCAAATTGAGGTTTCTTAAAGCTCAGCAACCTCAAAAATTAAGAATAGAACAAACCACCCAACAATTCCGGGTTTGAAGCCTTCATGGTAATAAACGAAATTACGTAAATTCGACACTAAAAACCACTATCCAAAATGTTTTCCTGCACTTATGCCTCATTCTATTTTCTAGTTTTCCAAACTAGCGCAGTCCAATTTTTTGTAAACTTTCCTGGGTGCCAACGGACTTTTTCCAGGAAAAGCCCTTGGCACCCCAGGGTGCTGATGTCGTCGAGTCAACATTTGTTATGGCAGTTCAGGAATAGCTTACTTAGATTGAGGGCAATATAAAAGCTCTGAAACAGGTAGCATAGAAACCATAGCAGTTTTCAAATTTCGAAAGTTTAATTTTTTCAGCGATTTCATACCCAAAGATGAAGCTGCTTCTCCTGCTCGTTCTCCTGGCCCTCCTCTCGACTGGACACTGTAGCAATATGCGCGCCTTTTTCGAAGAAGTCAGTCAGCAACAGCTTCCAAATCTTAAGCTTTGGAGATTGGGGGGGAAGCTGCTGGAGAAACTTCAAAGACTCGGCGAGATGATCGACGACAACGTCCTAAAACGGGTTAGTTTTCGAAACAACGTTATTAACCTGTCTTAAAAGATAAACTATGCTAATGATAAACTAGACAACAGAATTTTAGTTATTAAAAACTGCGTCTTTTATCGATTATTCCAGATCGCTGGAACGGTACCATTACAACAATTTCCTGGCGCGAACGTGTGTTTTGATAACTTAGAAGGGCTTATACTGATAATGCATTTATCTAGATCGGCTACCTCGACTTGCACCATTAAGTATTGTCTGCATGCAGCAACTTTGTATTGTTGCCGTTCCGCTGTACATATTTACCACATAAATTTTTACCGAGAATTTTAACTATAGACGTGCATATATAGATCAGCAGGGTGCAGGGTTAAATGCTATTTCCGTCGCCATCGTTGTTTCTTATTTGATCTACCTAAAAGAATAATCCTAAAACAAATAAAAAACTTTGAGAAGACAGGCTGATATATGCAGATGCGGTCTCTTTTTTCCATCTAAATGGCAAAAACTGGCAGTGCAAGCCAAGCAGCAGCCAGTTTAACGGGACATTCCGCTCTCGTTGATAATTTCAAGATCTTGAAATGGTCAACACTTCAGCATGCAAGGTTACGGTAGGTGCTAAACGTCGGGCAAATCCGAACCCGGACCACTTGGCCTGGGACAAGCGCCTTAGACCACTCGGCCATGGGAGGGACGGGAAGGAGAGAGGGGCGAGGGGTTATGAAGGGTGCCTGCGGCCGGGCGCCAGAGTGCCAAATTCCCGTCGCCGACCAGAGCTTCAGAATGAGAGCGGAATGTACCTTTAACAACGTTTACCAAAAATTTCTTTCAAAATTGATAGCCTTACCTTTGTTAACAACAAAGACATTGATTGAGGCCCGAAAAACCGCGAGATGGTGAAACATGATGGCGAGGTTTTCCCTGTGGTTCACCAAAATTTTTTCTTGATGTTCCTCCCAATTTTAAGAAGTTAGAAGAGTTCATCTCCATGAGTGGCATTCTTCAGCCCTGAGTTTTAATTTGCTGCGCCATCTAATGAAAGAATTCGTGACCAGCGAACATGATAGTCAAAGAATTTACATGCCAGCATCAGCTTTTGATCACGCGCTACCATGCTCACAGCAAAATGAATATGAGTCAGGGCTGCTTGGTCGTCAAGGCATTTTCATTAACTTTTCCATTCGTGGTTGTTCCCAAATACCATCTCATTATTACAAAATTCCTCCAACATCTTTGCGTCACCTCCCCCATCAGTGGTGTTCTCTCCTTATTGCTGAAGCAGAACCATCTCCTTTCATGGAGGACAGCACAAGAATTCAGCAACCAGCTCGTCGCTGTCATTATTGGGCACTATCGGGCCCAATAATGAAAGACATAATATGATGGGCGCCACAAGACAACCAAATATAAAGGAAGGGTGCTCAAGTCTTAGACGACATTTTCTTTCAGTGTTCCGGCCAGCCTCTAGAAAGTTACAGTATACTGGGTTTGTATGTCTGTGCCCTCTTTTCCGTTTCCAATCATTTGGAATGGAAATCTTGCGAAACACCTTTCAGCGCACTTCCCGAGATGAAGCTCCTGCTACTTTCTTTCCTTGTCGCATTGGCCTCGGCCGGATGGTTTGGTGATGTCTACGACGGCTTCAAGGAGGTACACTAATGTGTATATTACGTATGTATAAATACCCTCAAAGGCCGGGGGCTGGGCTGTGGACACGGCGCTGCCCACCCTTGGAAAGGTGATTAAGGAAGTAAGTTTGACACAAATTATCTCCGTGACTATTTTGTCAAAAGAAATATGATGTAAACCCAGACCAAGGACTGGACCGTAGATACGGCGCTACCTGCCGTTGGAAAGGCGACGGTGGACGTGAGTTTTATCACAATTTTCTTTTTGCTGCTTGATCAAGCAAGGCAGATTAAAAAAACTTGATAAAGACCGTGGACTGGGTCGCGGACGAGGCGTTGCCTGCCGTGGCGGATGCTGCCGTGAATGTTAGTTTTGCAACAGTTTTGACTTACTTGTTAGTTATTTCCCCATAGCTTAGTATAGCGGAGGAGGTAAATTTCAAAAGTGTAACTTGTTAAAGGCGAAAGACCGTATCCAGAAGGAAGGGGTATTCCCTGCTGTGATGGGAATGGGTGAGGTGGGTTCTCTAAATAACCACGACCGCTCGCTAATTGCGCATACAGTAAGAAAGATACAACATAATTCCATACAGGATGCCGGGAAATGGGTCAAGGAGGAAGCGGTGCCTGCTGTTGTGGATGCCGCTGGGAATGTGAGTCGGAAGGGCTTGTCCAGGTCGTTGCATGCGCGAAACCTGCGAATTGGGGAAGATCGGGACGGTTCTCTCCGCACCAAAAGTGTAGATGGCAATGGAAAAATGAATCTGGGGGGAGTGTCAGCACACCTGCGCTATACTATCGCTCCGTGACTCCATAGCCGATCAGGCGACCGGTGGGGCGTAGAAACGATTAAAGGGATACGCAAGTCAGCTGTCATTTACAAGTGGCCAGGCAGGTCAGAGTGGGCGAGAAAGAGAGCGTGCGAAGCGCAGCGGGAGCAAGACCCATTTTCCCCCCACACGTCACCGGTTCCGACTGATCGACCCTGGCGCCTTTACGCTTAAAGGGCTGGTCCACAAAGCCAGCTCCACTACCCTTGCGTTCATAGATTCCTAAGGTCCAGCCCAAGCTGAAAGCTAAGGGCGGTCTTCAATGATTTAAAAATTTGATTTAATGATTTAACTTGATGAGATTTCATATTTAAGGCCGTAGACGCAGTCGAGACGAAGGTAGTGCGCCCCGTTCTGAAGGTTGCTAAGGCTGTAAGTCTCATTGCTAGTCAAAATGTCCAACTGAACAAAATGACAAAAAATTTGATCTTTGAGGGCGGGTTTCTAGTGGTGAAGAACTTTGTCTTTCCCATGCTGAAGGCTGCAAAAAAAGTGAGTTTTCTCAAAAAATGAGTAATTTGGTGTCATTCGCAATATTCGCCATTCCACCAAAAGCCATTTCAGCGGGTCGAGACCGAATACAGGGTGTCCCAGAAATACCCTGACACCTTTTAAAGTGATTTTTCTGTAGTTTTTTCTAATTTCTTGACACGTAGGCAAATTTTTCCTACTTTTCGAAGCGTTTTGAAAACAGTGCCGATGAAAAACTTGGAGAATGAGCCCCAGGCTTTTGTAAGAACGCGAAGAAAGTTGCCGAGATTTCTGACCCCTTGCAAACCGCTCTCTCGACAATCCCTCACCGGGCGCAAACAGGCCAGAATCAATGCTGCTACTGTTTTGATTTGACCTATCTTGGAGTAAAATGGCCGTAGTATGCTTCGACAGTTACTAGATAACCTGATTCGGTCGCTCAAACAAAAACCGGACCCAATCCCAAAAAAATTGAAACGGAAAAAGCATGTTTTGCTTACCGAAGCTCTTCGGAAAACTTGTCGGCCCAAATGGTGCGCTTTTTTTAGTAAAAAAAACAAATTTTTGGGACACCCTGCAAATAGGGCCCCAGAAGTCAGAAATAAAAACTAAGTTCGACAAGACATGTTTCAGGCCCAAAAACTGACTGAAAAGGCGGTGACGGACGCTAAGTCGACTGTGTATAAAACTGTGCGTGGCCGCTCCTTTTCCAGCTTTCTAAATGACGTTTGTTGCAAATTAGAGGAGTGTTATAAAAAAGACAACTAAAAATTGACATATTACAGGTAAGAAAGGTGCAGGGCGAGGCGGCACAGAAGATGATGATACTGAATGATGTGAGTTTTGTCAAGAGCATATTTTTAAACAATTGCATTTTGCAACGTTTACCTGGCGATTGGGGGAAAATCTTGCGCCACGGGGGTATCTCAGTAAGCCAGGGGAGCTTTCTGTCAGTACTGACAATACAAAAATAATATAAAAATATCGGCAGACCTCGACTCGATTTTCCCAAACAACATTTATAGATTCACAAACGCCAGGAGGAGCCAATTGTCGACTGACTCCTTGCGGAATGGATACGATTTTCCGAATAAAGCTTTTGCCTGTTATCTAAACACGCATCCCTGATTGAAGCACAAAAAACTGTTGGTAAGACAGCATAATGTGTATGATACAGCTTTGAAGACACCCCTTAGGGCTCGACGTCATTGATAGTTCCCGGCCGCTTGGCTCAATATGAAAGAAAATGCCTTAAGTATCGAAAGGCGAGATGCCCCTGGGATAAAGAGCACCTCGAGGGTAAACTCACTGTAAGCCCTTTTTTACAGAGACTCAAAAATGAAGCTTTTTCTTCTGCTCGTCATCGTCGCCCTCATCTCGAGCTGCCAATGTGACTTCGGTGACGTCATGAAGAAGGTCAGGCTAAAACCATACCCGGTGAAATCTCGTACATTTCAGATCGGCAAGAAAATTGGTGAGTAAGCCGAAATGCTCGTCGACAAAACCATTGAAAAAGGGGACGGATGCGGTTAGTCTGGCCCAGGTTTTCAAAACTTTGTATATTTCTAGGTGGCTCAATTGGCGAATCCCGTGAGGCTTCGTCGGGATGACTCATCGTCGGACAACAAGGTCGTGGTAGGTTCAAAGCCCCTCCAAGCTCTCGCATCCTTTGCAGATCGGAGTTAAATTTGGTTCTTTTTCAGGAAGATGGTAAGCGAGAAAGTCGAGCAACTCGCCTTCACTGATCATGATATCGTCGTATTATGTATTGTCATATTTCTGAATGTCGCGAACTTGCCAAACTGCATAAATTTATTGCGCTTTATTTACAGACACCTTCATCATTTCACAAATAATAATTTGCACTGGGAAACTTTTTGGCGGCTTGCTAAAAGCTAGTTTTCCGATTCAGTGCTGTCTGAAAGTTTTGGCAGCTCGGTTGGCGTGAGCCGGGAAGGAGGCGGCTTCGTGCTGCTCTGGTTCGGCTTCTTCTTGGAAATATGCTCGGATGCTGTCGTATTCATCGAGAGGGGCGGGTTTTTCATCTTCTTGTCCTGCTACTGGTACTGAGGCGGCCGGAAGTCGGGAACCTTCTCCTGAAAATAGTAGTGTTTTTCCAGGCTTGCGATTGTGGCTAGCCCTCCCTCTCTCTCTCTCTCTCTCTCTCTCTTCTATCATTCTAAAAATTTACCATTGGCAACGTCATCGTAGAAGCAGCGCATCATCTGATCAAACCTATGGTAGCAAGCCAGGTAAGTCAGGTCGAGCTGGGTGACTTTTCCGGGTGTCTAAAATAAAATTTTAAACGGACATAGAGGGCCAGTTAGAGAGAGAGAGAGAGAGAGAGAGAGAAAGAAAGAGAGAGAGAGAGAGTGTGTCAGAGAAAACAGTGGTATCTTTAAATCACATTAAAATCATACCTGATCACAAAAAGCCAGGCACTTGTTGCCAGCCAAAGTCGTCGCTACCGCATTTTCACGGCAGCACTGGCGATGGTCGCGGCCCTGAAGGTATCGATTTTGAGGTTCACTAGTTCAACTAATACCTGAGCAGCACAAAAATGAATATCAGCAGCAGCTTGCGAGGGGCATTGATCCATTTTGAAGTACATGGCCTAGAAATAGAGGTAATATGTTGCCAAAGCACCACATCAGTGAAGTCAACTAAAGGGGTGAAAGGTATACACGGGTACTAACGTTCAAAACCCTATAAAACATACTCGAACCGCCTCTTTCGTGTAGCGTCCATAGGCGCATTTTGTCATGCAAGCATCCGGAAGTTGGCGATCACGACAGCACGACGCGAATTTCTCATCCGGACTCATGGATAGAGGATCGGACTAAAAAAGTATATTACTATTCGAATCGAGTATATTATGATACCAACAAAACATAAATTTTGTTTCCTACCTGCTGCGGAAGTCGCAGCGTCTTCGAGGAGTGCATCTTGGCCGCCAACCGATAGCAACCGTACGATCCGCAACCATAGCCAGGCCCGCATCCAGGATTACAGGGCTAAAATAAGGGACGTCAACAGTATCGTTTTGGAATCTACCATTGGGGGAGGGGGAGCACCATAGCCGCCACATCCTCCAGTAGCACCACAAATCCCGGCAGCCATACAGGCCGAAGAAGCCTCGAAAAGACCGGCGAGGGCGAGGAGGACAAGGGCCATTTCTGGAATGTAAAAGATATCTTGATGTAGGGGTTCCGTAGTGTAATGATTTTTATAGCAACCGAGAGCTCTCGCCAGGGGGAAGATAACGCAGGTGCTATAACCAAATTTTTTCAAAAGTTTAAATTTTTGTTCTTTTGGCACAACGCTAGGTAAGGCCGACAAGGTCGTGCTTGTTCAGGTTGGCTTTAAGAAGGTTCAAGAATGAGTTCGAATCGGATAATACTAAACGTATTTTTGCTTAAACGTACTCGTCTTTACAAAAGCTTTCGAATGGTATAAAAATCATTACAATCGGATACTTCTACACCGAGATAGTGATTTTTGACATATTTCAACCCCCCAAAACTTAAAAACCAAAATACAAGCGAAAATACAGTATTAACAACAGCTTACTCGTGTCCTGATGCCTGCCATTGCAGCCGGGTGCCCATTTTATACCATTTTCCAGGATCGCTAGACCTTGCTGGGGTGAAAGTTGGTGGTTGTGACTCACAATGGCCGTTGGTCACAATGGAAAGTTGGAACTCGGAGCAGGAGGAGGAGCAGGGGAAAGGGATTCCCCTGGTTTCTCATGATGTCTCTCTCTCTCTCCCCGTCTCTCTCTCTGTCGCTCTCTCTCATCATCATCTCTTCCCTCCTCCCCATCCTAAAAACGATACCTGTGAATCATCCATCCCTCCCGGGGGTCAACTCCTGGGAATTTGCCAAACAGGGAGGGGAGATTGGGGGGATTATTTGCATACGAGTGGACGTCACAAATGAGGTAAATTTCCAAAAAAAACCCTTTTAGACGTTAGCTAAAAGACCAAAAACTATTCAAAAAAGTCTATACCCCCTGCCGAATTCAGATGGCTTACGGTAGCAGTTTCACACAAACTTAACAGTCGTTTAAATTTTTCTAGAGAGAAGTTTTAAACAAGGTGTGGTTTTAAACTGATCTAAATTATAAATTACATTTAACTAATATCATAGTGTACGTAGGAAGTCGATACAACCAAAATATTTCGATTAGTCTCTCATTTTTTTTAGCTTGAAACGGTTATAAACTCTACTAAAAAACTAGATAGGAGCATTGAAATAAATGTAAAAAGTATAAGAATGAGAAAACCGAGGTTTTTTTGTCGAGTTTGACATCTGGTTTGACTTTGACAATTTACTATTTTAATGGGTCAGAATACGGGAAAAATCGAAAATTCCTCGAAGCTCCGAACTTTGAAGATTTCGACTTTCATTGGTGGGACATCCCTTGAAACTAAAAAGTTCTTTTCGTCCCCTTTTAGTACGATGCAACATCACCACCCGGACCATTCAACAGCGCGCCCCGATATTCCGCAGGGGTCAAGAAGAATGCCGCGTCCCGGCCTGGTCCGTGCCAACCTGGTCCCCCGCTTCTTTTCAACGGCTTTTCATCGCGAGGGCTTAGAGCCTTCTTTATCAGTCGGCCCCTCCCTTACTCAGCCCAACAGCTTGGATAGGAGCTTTTTGTTCGCGGGGGCCGCGAGGCCGGGTGTTCGGGTCTAATTCGTGACTTCTTGCGGATGCTCCTTCTTTAGATCTAATTTTAACACGGGTTTTGTAATAGGGCTGATCAGGTCTGGGATATCTCACATCTCAGATCTCACGCTCTCTCTCAAATTGTCGCTCTCTCACGCTGTCTCTCTCTCTCTAATTTGTATCTCTAACCTTCCCGACTTTCTCTCGCTATCTCCCCGCTCTCTCACCCGCCCGCTCTCTCTTTCTCTCTCACGTTCTCTCGATGTATCTCTCTCACGTTCTCTCGATGTCTCTCTCGTTCTAGCGCTTTCTGTCGCACCGTCTCTCTCCCTCACTGACTTTATTAAAGAATTGTTATCCCCGTTTACCATTTACAGCCTCTTTATTTTTGACAGGTACCCACTTCTAACTTTCCCGCTATTTTACTGCCTTCCGTTTTTTACCCCATCATAAAGAGGTGGTTGAATGTTGCGTGAATAGGAGTGTTCGTGACACCTCCAAGCCCCAGTTTACAGGCATTTACGGCTCGCCGCCAAGGGGCTCGACACACAGCTGATAATCGGAAAAGCGGGGAAAGGACACGAAAACGGGGTGCCCCTACTTGAAGCACCCTTTCTTTTATGGCCATGTACTAGCCTGGAGGGGCGATGGACAGTCTAATGAAGATTCTGGGCTAATTGCAGACTTACAACTAGTTTTCTGGGTTTTTGCTAGTTTCAAGAAATTCAAATAATAATTTAAAGGGACTAGGAAGCAAGGAAGCAACCCGTTTCTATATCCAGACAGCTACACGATACGCGAAAGGACCAGGGGTGGAACGTTGGATATTTGGTCCTAATTGGCCCACAGCGCGAAGCTTCTTTACGCTCCTTATTTAACGTTCCGTCCCTTCTCTCTCTCTCTCTCTCTCTCTCTCTCTCTCTCGCTTTTTCTTGCCCCTTCGTTCTCTCTATGATGCTATCTTTTAAGCGTTTTTTGGAGTTCCACGTAGCTGTCGAGACCTAGTGCAACTGCTGTCGAAAGATAGGTTTTTTTGGCGCTTGCGAGCTTAAAACCATAACTTACAAGGGCCCGGTTTTAGTTTCCAAGTATCTTTGAAGAGACCTGCGATTCCGGCATGCAACAAATTCCGGGCCCATCCCTCTGCTCAAGGTGTTGAAAGGTGTGAAAAGGCTCTTTCCGGTGCGCCCTGCGAATTGCTTTACTGCCCCCATCAATGTCCCGATCACCACCACCCCCCATCCCCCAAGAAATCATCCCTGTCATATGCAAATTGCGTAACGGGATTTTCCCGGGCAAAGCGGCCCGCTTTTCAACTGTCCACACCCATCAAAGCCAAACACCTCTTGGTGGGGCTACGATTTCGCACCCTTTGGTAGTTCGGAGTAGTGATACGTCTATCGTGGCTAGATTTTTGACTTGTGGGTCCCTTTAAAATCTTCTGACAAAGTAAGGAAAAGCGAGAATCGACCCCTTTGAATGGCTATTTGTCGAGATCTACGCAATCACAAGAACGTAGCGTTTCTGTCGATGCCTAGAATTTAGAGGGGGTCGATTCGTTCACTTACCAATCTCTTTAACGTCAGCCAAGGGAGGACTTATGACTTTTTTGTGACTTGGCATAGAAAACAACACATCTACCAGTGGCGTCACACCAAAATTAGGATTATCCCGGCAAGCGTAATTTGTTGCGCTTCGTCGCTTTCGATCCTTATACGGTATCTGCAGAATGGACTAGTAATCGCCAGAGTAGTCTCACCAAAAAAAGTTTTAAAACAGAATTAACGTTATTTTGTAGTTGTCAAGACCTAGTCAACAATAAGAAGTCGAGATTTTCGCACTTCCCAACACCTTTAAACCGATTTTTCCGCCTAGATCTACCCTAATTAGCATTTCAGAATGGTCGATCATCGGCTCGGGCGGTGGTTGTTGATGGTGTGGCCTCATCTCACTGAGGCTAGCCAATGGAAGGGAGGGATGAAGGATTGTGGATTGTGTATTGGGTGGATGTCCCTAATAGGGCGATGTGGTGAGGTGATAAGGAAGAGAACGGAGGGGAACCCCCTCTCTTGCATATCATCTGCACTACGGGATGAACTACTGGACGGGTGGGAGGGGGATCATCTCACTGGTGCCAGCCGTATTACTCGATTATACCATCGCCGATTTTCTAGAATTTTTTTGGAGTTATGCTAATTTTTAAAGCTCTGTATCGGCCTCCCTATCTCTTGCTCCGTTTTTGTCTCCCGCTCTCTATCTCTCGCTCCTCTCTCTCACTCAGTTTTTGTCTACCTCAATGTCCGTCGTACTCGCCAATTTGAACGGCGATAAATATTTAGGATTTCTGCAGTTATGCTAATTTTTTTCTCTCTCTCCCTCGCTCTCCCTCTCTCCCTCTCCCACTCTCTCTCCCTCTCTCTCCTTCTCTCTCCCACTTCCTCTCTCTCCCTCTCTCTCTCCCTTTCTCCTTCTCTCTCTCCCGGCCAAGAACCCAAGAAGACCGTAGTCATACCCTACGTTAAAATCTCCTTAAAAACCCATCAACGCCCGCCGTTTTAAGCACCCATCCGAATAATCAGATTCTAACCAAGCCGCTAACCTATCTCTGTATCTGATGTGACCCATCGACCTTGATGACCACACTTCCTGTGCCCACCCTTTGACACCCAGGCGATGGCCGGCTTGATCGCATCTACTCGCTAATCCACCGCACTTTATCGACTTTGATTATCGGCTCCAGTTGTGCGTTTTAGGCTTTCCCGCTTGTGATTTTGTGTGTTCTTGGTCCAGTCTCTACAGAATTTTTTTGCTCAATCGAGATAATTTTTAAAGGCTGTGGAGTTTCCCTGAAATCTGACAACGTTTTGGCTTTTTGTGTTCTGGAAATCTCATTCTAACTATTAAGGAAAATATATGCTAAGATCTGATGTAAAAAACGCGCAATATCGAGGATATAACCCACGAATACGTAGCTCGAAATCTGCGAAATCCGTCCTTGCAAGTCGCCTAGCTTTCTTTCTGATTCCTGGGCTTTTTTTGGCGCCTAAAGCTCTATCAGGAATTTTTAAAGGGACTTAACAGCCTGATTTCTTTACTTTCGAGGTTGAAGTACCGGCTAAGGCGCAGCAAAAATCAATAAATTTTGTTTTGTAATATGCCCGGCAAATCCATAGTCGGACCATAGAGTCGAAGAGGAATCGACAAACATTGGTGTGTCTCTAAAGGGATGGGAATCGGGGTTGGAACGGGTGGGATGGCCCTAGCGATGGAGGGTCGGATATGGGATTCGGTTGCAAATGGTGTGCATACATAGACACTCGGCATGAGACACGCTTCCAAGTCAAAGGGGGACACTTTCACACCAATTCCATGGCGCGACAAATTCACCAGCTTAAAAATGTTATTTTCTCTTTGTTTGTTCTTAAATTGTAGTTGCTATGGCGTCCGGTCACTACCCCGAAAGTCACTACCCGAAGTCCTACCGAAAGTCACTACCCGAAAGTCATTACCCCGAAAGTCACTACCCCGAAAGTCACTACCCGAAATCGTTTACCCCGAAAAATGATAGCATTGTTTTTCCCGGAAAAATCTAGTTTTCATGCTGTTTTCCTATGAAAATCATGCAAATTATTTCGGAGTAGTGACTTTTCGGGGTAGTGACTTTTCGGGGTAATGACTTTCGAGTAATGATTTCGTAGTGACTTTCATGTTTCGTGTACTTACCCGTTGCTATCATGCCTAGGAAGTCCTAGCTTCCTTGGGGTATCGAATCTCCTTAAATTAAATTTTTGTAAAGCTTTGGAAGAGCCTAGCTCTTGCTATCAAACTGTCGAAATTAGTTTTGTGGCTCTTTTTGATTGAATTTCGGTATAGGCTTTCAATATATCTATTTTTGTTGTCTGATTCTGCTTATTGCCGAGCCAATAGTACCCTCTAAAGGAACAGTGAATACTAAATAACATCCCCTTTTGACCCCTTTGACCATCGGCCCGGTTGACACGGCCAGGTGTCCCTACATCCATCCTTCTTTCCCCCACGGCTAGACCCAATTTGTCGACTGTCACCAATTGCAACAACTGTTGACACACTCTAGTGCCCAAAAAACTTGGTTTTATCGGCGTTTAATCTGTTCTTTGGAATTTTAGTATTGCTGAGATCCTTGGTTTTCAAAAAATGCGGACAAATGCAGTTATTTTCTGGTCAGTTCTTCCATGTTTTTCAGCTCGGTTTCAAGGCGCGTGTGGAGTTTTTTTAATGTGATATAACTCATTCAATAGAGCTTGAAATTCTGATTAAATCCCTTCCTTCAAAGAATGCCGAAAGGCTATGGTTTTCAAAAACATTGCTTTGAAGGTTCGAAATTTCCTGGCTCACACTTACAAGGGAAGTGCACGATCGGCCCACGAGAAATCGACACGAGACATAGTGGATCTGATAGAATCGGACACGGGGATTCCGAATCTGTAATCAGAATTTGCTAAATAAAACGGAGAAAAAAGTTATGAAGCTTCAAAGTTGGAAAAATCGCCCAAAATCGGACTTTTATGGGCCTGTAAAGGCCCAGGGATTGGAAATTTGCCACAACCCATTAGTGTATCTTGTTCAGCAGAAAAAGCGCTTTCGAATGAGCTAGCTTACTTCAAGTTTACGATGACTTCGCGAAAATCTCTTCTATGAACTTGACAGGCCATACCCTTGCCCGTGAATCCAAAAAAACTTTTTCAGTGAATTGTTTGCAAATGCTACGTATTACAGCTCATTCGAAAGCGCTTTTTCTGCTGAACAAGCTGCACTAATTTTTTCTCTCAATTCCGTTCCACCGGTTTTTACGGGCCCTTAAAGGTACCGTTTTTGGCGATTTGGCCAACTTTGAAGCTTCATAACTTTTTTCTCCGTTTTATTTAGCAGATTCTGATTACAGATTCGGAATCCCCGTATCTGATTCTATCAGATCCACTATGTCTCGTGTCTATTTCTCGTGGGCCGGTCGTGCACTTCCCTTGTTAGCAAAATGTAACATTCGGAAACGTTTGACAAACCAGAGGAGTGGTGCAACAGTTTTTGAAAGCTTGGATGTGTTCAGAATATCTTGCTGGTCATTCTTCTCTAAGCTTGTTCTCTTGCTCAAGTTTTTGCTTCGTGATTTTTAGTTTAGTTTTCCATCCTTTCCATACATTTTAGGCCGCTGTGGATGCGGGCCCTTGGATTATTGTCCATATTAATATGGGCGATAGCAATCACAGACGGGTATCCGCTGGCCGGAGAGGTCGCACAGGAGGACGAGGAGGTATTCTTGCCGGGTTGTTTAAAATTGCTTTTTACAGATTGCAATTCCCTACAATGAGGAAGCCTCCGGAACCGTCCCCACATTTGAGGAGGAGCTCGAGATTGTTGAAAATATCATAATAGGTGCGTTTAAGGGGTTTGTGATATACTTTTTTGGAGCTGAATGGATATCCGGGATTTTTCTTTACTCCTTCATGATCTTCATCCTATCTTCTTTTCTCAAATTTTCTTCTTTTCTTGTCCTATTGTACCTGCCGATACTCACAGTTTTTTTGGATACCTCTTGAACGCCGTTATTTTTATCGACGCTTTTTAAAGGAACAGGCAAGGCATAGATAACGATTTCTTGGTTGTGGGTTGGGTTTGGATGTTGCCGAGATCACGACACGCAACGCTGTTGCTGTCATTGGCAGGCTAGCAGAGTTGCTTTAGGCTAGGTGCACCCTAGCAGAAATTTTTTGAGCAACGGCAGCTGAGCTGAGATTCTTTAGGAGGGCAGGCTAATAAAAAGTGTTTACAAATGGCAGGCTAGATAGGTTCTCTATCGAAGGGCAAGCTAGCAGAGGTTTTTTGAGCAAGAGCAAGCTAGGAAGCTTTTTGCATCGCGGCGCATCGAGTCCATAGCGAATCCGTAATCATGCCTTGCTCGTCCCTTTAAGCTTCTTTTCAAGTTTTTCTCACTTTTCGTAGGGTACCTCAACCGTACGAAAAGTGAGAAAAACTTGAAAAGAAGTATAATCAATGCCCACACCCCGGTCATATTTCATACGATTTGTTGATAGCATCTTCGCGTACACCCCAAATAGGTGACACCGTTTCCGTTCGAGCGGTCGAAGAGGAGGAGTGCATTATCATTCCCCGTTGACCATCTCCACCTCCCACGGTTTAGCCATCCCCTCGAAAATATGCGAGCCGGCCGAGAATTATGGGGGCACACCTGGCACGCGTCCTGTCACCGGCGCGGGTTTTAAAGGGGCGGTGACACCTGGGAAATGGCTAACTTCAATTGCGCCGTTACCGCGTCGATTCTAGGGTCTAGTAAAGCGTCATGTTCTAACTAGGGAAGTGCAAATAAAAAACCCAGCAAACCGCTTAGCAAAAATATAGGTCTGATAGAGTCGGACGGATTCCGAAACTGCAATCAGAATTTGCTAAACGCTTAATACAAAATAGTTATGAGCATTTTTAAGTTTTGCACTACGTGCTCCCCCCTTATGAGCCTCCAAAGATGGGTGTCCGCCTGTCGAGTGGTGTAGTGGCTAACTAGCCTGCCTCTGGGGCGGAGGGTCTCTGGTTCGACTTCCCGGTCATGCAAAATTTTTTGCTTTTTGGTCAAAGTCAACAACTTTAGACTTTTTCAAAGTTTCGAAGTCGAAAAGGTCGTTCTCTTAATTTTTAAATTCATGAAACCGATTGCAAAGTGGTCACGGGAGTGCCAGTACTCTTGCGGATACGGCACTAAAAAATTCACTTCTTTTTTTTCGTAAGGCAGGCCTACACGCAGTCAATAATAAAGAAAATTTTAAGAAATCTGAATTTCGGACTTTGAAACTTTGAAAAAGTCTAAAGTTGTTGACTTTGACCAAAAAGCAAAAAGTTTTGCATGACCGGGAAGTCGAACCAGAGACCCTCCGCCCCATAGGCATGCTAGTTAGCCACTACACCACTGACGGCGGCACCTATCTTGGGAGGGGCTCATAAGGAGGGCGGAGCATGAGCAAACTTAAATGCTCATAACTATTTTGTATTGCTTAGCAAATCTGATTGCAGTTTCGAATCCCCGTCGCCGACCTATAGTTTTTTAAGCGGTTTGCTGGATTTTTTATTTGCACTTCCCTAGTAAGCTAGCTTGCTCAAAAGTATACCAAAACCAAGCTCTAGAGCTGGAGAAGAAGTTAACAATTAATTCGAGCCCGAAATAGAGCGTTTTTGAAAAGAACCAGCAGACAAACCTCCGGAAAACTGCACCAATCGTCCAAGTGCAGTATCGGAATTTACTTAAAAATTCCGCGATTTCCATGAACGCCCCTTTAGCTCCTAGCCGCCCTCAAGAAGTACGGGGCCATGAGCCCCCGTCAAGCGCCCCAAAAACCCTGATCTCCTCCCGGGTCTCCGAACGGCTATTTGCATAGATGGCGTGTGGGTGGCTGAAGTGATATGCAGATGAGGGCCCCCGATCCCCCCGCAGGGTCTGGCTTCTCGATATTTGCGGGTTCTTCCCCCCGCATGAAGTGAGAGAGGAGGAGCCGTTCGTGTCGATTTGACGGCTGGTGTGAAATCTGGGCTCAAGTGCCCTCCGGCCTAGACCGACCACCCAGACCCCCGGGTAAACCCAGATCGTTGGCCTATTGACTGTACGATGCGGGGTTGGATTGTCGGATTAAGGGGATAATGACGCGCTGGGTAGATGTGGACTGATGCGAAAAATGGCGAAAAGCCAACTTGTTACGCGATAAAAACCAGGGAGAGGCGTGTCGGCACCGCGACACGCAACGCAGCCCCTGCTTGGTCGCTATCCACAAATCATCCGTTAGGTAATGGAATTGCCTCGAACCTGTCACGTCCATAGGGCATCCCAAGCCAAAAAAATCCAGAGCCGCAACTTGTGAGTCCCTTTAAAGACGGTTATGCCTCGGTAATCGGAATACGCGGGCGTTCAGAGGAGCGGTACGTAGTTCAAAGTATGTGTCACGAGTCGTAGTAACCGAGAACCAAAGCATACATAAATGGTGCTTGCTGTGATTGCTTGTGGCTAGGCTTAGCTTAGCAATTTCCTGGATGATTATATTTAAGCCAGTTTTGTGCTATTTTTGTCCAAATACTCATCATTTTATCCACCACTCGATACCTCCCAAATTGACAAAAAAAGAACTCCGAAGAAAAGGTGGAATTTCGATTGCACGGCGAGAGCGAGATAGAGAGAGAGAGTGAGATCGGATAGAGAGTGCAAGAGAACCCAGAGAAAACGGCGCACACAGTGGCCAAACAGTCTGTAAGGGCCGTCCCTTGGGCTTCTCCCCCACCCGCCCCCTCCCACCATTCCTTCGGGCCCCCCACCTACCCCTCCCTAAAAGTCGCCCCAATACCGTAGTCCGACGGTCCGATCGAGATGCTGTCGCTGTTCGCGGCCCTCTCGCTCACCGTCGTCTACCGGGTGACGCTAAATCTGCCGGGATTACCGTATTCCACCGAGCTACGACACCCTGGATCTGTCGAATTCCTCAATACTTCGAAACATTTGGTGGAAGGGGTTGAGCATATTTTGCGGAGTATTCCGGGCGATCACCGGGCTACCGTACTCCAATATCGGTTTGTGGCGGAACGGGAGGAAATGGCTGGCTCTCGATTTTGATTCTTGGGGAACTTTAAATGGACTGGGAAGAGAAATAACAAAATTTTCGGAGCCGGTTTTCGACCATGTTTGACTTTAATTTGTTGGTTTGGTTTTCAACTAGCTGCACGAATTTTTTTTGGATTTTATGGCTGTTCACCGAATTTTTCTCTTAAATCAATGGAGCGAATCGATTTTTTGCGTTTCTTTTTGCCTGTCTTGTTTTTACCCCTTTTTGAGATTGAGAGTTCAACCTAAATTTTCCGGACAGGCGTTTGCCCTTTCCTTCTTATTTTTTCTTGTGCTCCTCCTGCTTCTTCCACTACCTGACCCGGTTAGCCGTCTGTTTTCCCTTCGACTTTATTTTGCACACCGAGGCAATGCGCCCCGCCAGGTTTTTTCGGCAAGTTGGGAGTAAAAATTGGGCTGGAATTTAGCTCTAGTTATGATAGGGCGACTACGGGAGGCTACTCGGAACGCTGAAAATTGTTCACTTGACTAGACTAACCCCGCTGAACGGCTTTAACCGAATGCCTGCGTAGCCATAGCGAATCGTTCGCGCTAAACGGTAGCCGTGGCCCAAATTTCAAAAAAGCTTGGCGTGTTTTGCCTTCCAAGTCCCTTTAAAATGCGCTAGGCTTTTAAAACACCGTTTACACCCACTACGTGACATCCCCCCGAACGGCTCGAAGTCGTTGCCAGCCCCCCTCTGCCCATGGTCCGAGCCCAGGGCCCGGGGTGAGATGTTTGTAGGTGTATGTGTGTATGTGTGTTTGTGTGTTTGTGTGTGCGAGTGAGTGTGGTGGAAAGAGATTGTGTAAGTGGCTGTGGCCTGGCCTGGGCTTAGACTGACTGAAGAAGAAGTGAAGAACTGACGGGGGGGTGGAGGGCCTCTTTTCTGTCGGCAAATACCCCTCAGCCATCCCTCGTCCGGGGCGAATGGATGGAATGGAATGGATGGGGGAATGGCTTAAGGGTGGCTGAGGAACATGCATTAAGGATATCAAAATTAGCCGTTTTTAACACCTAGGAAAAAAGATTCTAAAGGGACCGGCAAGTCATGATTATGAATTTTTTTGCCCTGGAATTTTGCGGATCTTGCCCACCCCAAAACGTTTCATTAAAAAGCACCGGAAGTCGTGACCATGGAGTTGTCCAAAATTTTTTCTGTAGCCGCAACACCCGACGAGCACTTCTGGGCCACGGAGAACGGCCGAATCCGTTACGCAATGTAAAAGCGGTCTCGTGCGTATTTCGTCGCGTACGCGGTAAAATTTCTTGGGGTGCGCTAGCAGGGTTGGTGCCCTAGATTTTGCCTTTGCCGCGCCACCACGCAACGCGTCTGCTGGCACTTCCATTTCGTAATCGATTATGATCCAGGCAAATCTTCGGCCAAAAATCCGACTCGTGCCTTACCGGTCCCCTTAAGTGTACCTAACAGTATAATTTTAAAGTGTACGTAGTGAGAACCCCTAGAAGTCAAGCCAATCAAAAAATTCCATAATTCCCGTAAACGAGAGCCAGTCATTTCCTACGGTAACTGTATCTCGATCCACCGCTCATTCCCTAATTGGACCCTGTAGATACCACAAAGAAGTGGGTACCTTCGGCCATGTCGACGTCTATTCGGATACGGTAGACGCGCGGATACGAAAAGCCTTCGACCAGGCGATCAGGGTCGGAAAGATTGGAACGTTTGCCGTGTCGCCGGATGGATATGAAATTCATGTCATTAAAGGTATCCGGTTCTGGGATTTCTGACCAATTCCGAAGGTCATATCATGTCGTAAATGGATTTTCTTGATTATCGCAAATTTTGTTGTCGGTATTTTCTCAAATTTCGATATCCAAATCTTTATTTCTTTGCAAATTACTCTCTCTCACGCTCTTCCTCTCACTCTCACTCCTTCCCTTTCGCACTCTCGCGCTCTCTCTCCCTCTCTCTCGCTCTCTCTCTCTCTCTCCTGAAAATTCAAATTCATCTCGGGTATCCATTCAATAATCCATGGTGTTCCACACTTTTCTGGAAACCCTCCAGGCCACCAACCCACCGACAAACTTTTGTGTCGGTATGGCCCCCCAAAAATTGGGCACAAAAGATGGCCCGCGACGACGACTCGGCAAACAGAATTGCCCCCCACCCGATATTATAATCGGGCGGCCGCCCTTCGAATTCTACACAAACACAAACACAACAGAAATCGAAGGGGTCGAAATGTCGAAATACCAGAAAAATTAAAAGCAAAAGTATCTAAAAACTGAAAAATGTCATTTTAGCCTCCAACACTTCATGCAACCCGGAAGAATTTTCGTGCGCTGATGGAAGCTGTATCGAGGCGAAGAAGTGAGGGATTTTGTTGAAAATTTATCTACTGCTCTTTCTCTTTCTGTTGCTCAATTGGTTCTCTCTCGATCTCTGCTGCTCTCTCACTTTTTTGCACACTGTCGCTCCCTCTCTCTCTCGCTACTTATCGCTACCTCGCTCTAACCCACTCTCTTTGATGTTGCCTCTCTCTAACACTCCATCGCGCTCCTGCTCTCCCGCGTTCTTGCCCACTAGCGCTTTCTCTACCTCTCGCTGTCTTCGTCTCCCTCCTGCTATCTCGCTGCCTTGCTTACTCTCTATCTCCCTTTCTCTCCCTATCACCCTCTCTCCACTGTGTGTGTTTTCTCTCTCTCTCTCTCTCTCGATCCCAAGAACACGTAATGCCATATAAATCCGTCAAGAAAAAGCCAAATCGATTTTCCAGACGCTGCGATGGCCACGCCGATTGCGCCGACCATTCTGACGAGCGGTCACGCCATGGTAATTTTCCAAATTAAAATACTAAAAAAATTTATTCCAGCCAAATGCAACCGCCACGCGCCCATCATCTTCCAAAAGCAGAAGACGATCCGCGTGCGGCCCGGCGGACAGCTCGTCCTCGCCGCCGTCATCGACATGGTGCCCCACGATCGACAGGTAATACAAGGCTTCTTAAATACCGTATAAAGACGTATAATTCGGAAGTTAAAATATTTATATTTATTAACCGTTCTATCCGTTATTTTCTAGGTAGTCTGGTCCCGCCACGGCCACATCCTCGGCCAGGGTGCCCTGACGACCACCGAAGACTCGCGAATCCACGTATATCAGTAAGTTTTAGCTTTAGTTTTTTTGGCTTAAGGAGCTAAATTAGCTAAGTTATTTTTTTACAGTAACCACGACGAATACTCGCTACACATCGACTATATGAATCGACAGGATGAGGGCGAATATCTTGTAACTGTCGAGGGGATGGGCGTTGAGGCCAAGTAAGTGCTTGTACAGTCGCTTCTCCCTCGGTTTCTCGGTCTTTCTCTCTTCCTCTCTCTCTTTCTCTCTTTCTCTCTCTCTCTCTCTCTCTCTCTCTCTCTCTCTCTCTTTCTCTGTGTCTCCCTCTCTCTCTTTCTCTCTCTCTTGCTTTGGGTAAAGTTAGCAGCAGATATCCCATTTACTAGGTTCCACGTCGAAATCTCGTCCGAACATCTCCCAGAACAAACCGAAGGCTGCCCGGACGGCGAACGAGCTTGCAAGTGAGACAATAGTACCGTTCTGATGCTACTCTAAAAATTTCAGATCCGGCCACTGCATCCCGACGCACCAATTCTGCGACCGCGAACGGCAATGCCCCGATGGAGACGATGAGCACGACTGTCCAAGTGAGTTTAAGCGTTTTTATTTGTCAACCTGTGAACCGAATGGTGCTATCAAAGCTAAAATTAACGCGCAATTATTTTTTTTAAACGTTGGGAAATTAGTCTAGTTTGAGCGGGGAGTTCAGGGTTGGGAGCTAGGAGCTAGGAGCTCGGAGCCAACAGCCCAGTTCTTAGCATCCATTTATATCTATTCTTTCAGCCGTCATCTGCGCACGAAACGAGCTCCGCTGTGCTGTTGACAACGTCTGTATGCCTTTGACCGTCCGTTGCGATGGGTGGAAGGATTGTGCGGATGGAACTGATGAATTGGTGAGTACATGCTTTTTAATTTTCCGGATCTGGACCGCAACGCGTCCCAGAGTGATGCAAAAGGCGTCCAGCCGCGCAGCGGTTAGATGCCCGCAAACGCGCTCAAATGACTCGTAGTGAAAAAGCGGATATTAATGTTTTCAGGCTTGCCCTGCTACCAAAGCTGTCAAGGTTCCCGGCGCTAAGTCGGTTGCCTCCAAGCCTACTGTAACCTGCGCTGATGGTTCTGCTCCGGAATATTCGCTGTAAGTTGAAATTTTTTTAATATATATTATTAAATAAATTATTAAATTATTAAATAATTAATATTATTATTAGCAAGAAGTAAAAAATTTGGACATAGCGTTTTAGAAAAAAAACTGTTTCAATGCAGCGATTGAAAAATCGAAATAAATTTGTTTTCAGATTTTCGGATTTTTCGTGTTTTTTCATGACTCACCCGCCCTTTTGGCGCACCATTTCGCCCCGGAAAAATATGCAAAATTCTATAATCCTTTCCCCGGGCGCCCCGAAATTTGTTTGCGGGACGCTCAACGGCTGCTGCCTCCCCCACCAGATTATAGCCCCTTAAAATTTGGGGACCCGGGGCTTGAGTGAGCCACTTGAGGCCCCCCGAAGCACACCATCGCACCCCTAAGCGGGGAGGGGTGAAAAGCATATGCAAATGTGGATTTTTCGGGGTGGAACATGAGGAGGCAGCCGGAAAGGTGCGGAATGGTCGATGTAAAGGGATTGGAAAGGCATGACAACGGGAGTTGAATAGGGATTCTTTATGGATTTTACCCAAACTGCGCAACGCAAGGAAAATCGCGGGCGCAGAAAATCCAGAGCTAAAAAATTAAAACCTTGACTTTCTGGCCTGCTTAAGAGGCTCTTTCAACGTTTTAAGTGGAGAGCTTTTTTAGTATTTACAAGGGCTATGAACCGTTAGAGAATCGACCCCTATCGATGTCTAGGTCGAGACAACCAAACCAACAAATGATCAGTGCTTACGAGTGAAAAATGGCAATTTTTTCGCGCGACTGGTGGCGGTCTAGACCTAGTCGCTAAGAGCTAAAGTAAAAAAGCGGACATTTTCTAGGCACGGCTCGACCTACTGCTGGGCGAACAGTGTCTGCCCCACCGATACGGAATGCGCCAACGGGCTTTGCTGCCGGACCGGAAGTAAGTTATTGGGGGTTCGGTCGTATAAGCAAGCTTGGCTTTAGCTTGCCTTCTTCAACTGCCTTCAAGTTTTCAGATTTTTAAGTCCATTATGAACTACAACCCTTCATCCTCATCTTTTTCTAAGCTCGACAGCCCGCATTTTTTTCTTCACCTGTAGCCACTGACCGCCACTTTTCAATTGACTGGCCTGCCAAACGATTGCCCTTTATCCGACAGCCGTCCTTTTTTTCCAAATCCACACAAACAGTATGTGTTTGCAGCCCCCCACAGAGAGCGTAAAGAGTTGCGAATCGGCACTCAACTCGAGGCAAATAGATGCCCCGCATCCACCCCGCTTTGCGCAGGCTTGGCCCCCGAGCAACTTGTGGGTGGTTTTTCGGAACACCTCCCCAAGGTTGGCTGATTCGGAGATACGGGGGATTAAAGGGAATGTCAAGCAAAAAGAGCGGAAAAGGGAAAACGGTTCAAATTAGAGATAGAATTTTTTTTATTAGAGATTTTTGGATTGGATTTTTTGGCCAAGAAAGTCGATTTTTTAACAAAATTTCGAATTTTAAAAATTTTTAGCAAATTTTTTGATCAATAAATTTAGCGTAATTTTTGTAATAAACGGTATTATTCTGTATTTGTTACCGTAATTCGTAAATTTATTAGCAAGCCCGTGAATGTCGAATTCATTATCCGTTTTTGCCGGCTTATGCGGCCTTTGGCTTCTCCTTCAGCGCCAGCGCCTTTTTCCGGTCGACTTCCATCGTGGTTTGCACGTAGAAGTACCTTAAATTTATTAGGTATGATAGGATTGACTACGGTAGCTTACCCAAGGAATATCAGCAAAAAGAAGGGCCATCGCAGCGTTACGGTCTCTTCCTCGAAAATGCGCCTCACGAAAAGTTGGCCGACCTTAAAAGCGGTTGAAAATTTGCATATATAGGCACATTTAGTGCGTTCTATTGAGGTAATCAATAAAAACAAATAAAGGCCTAATTTAATTCTATAAAACTCACGTCAGATCCGCCCAAAAAGTAGAAATTTGAGTACAACCCAAAGGCGTAGGGGACGATTTGGAGGATGCCAAGGATTCGTCTAAAATTTGTAGTGTTATAATTTGAGTATATTTCTATACAGATACCTAAAATTAACGTCCGAAATGTTCTTCTCACGCCACATTTTCACCGCCTCAATCCCGTAGAAGGCCTTGCTGGACATTTCGATGAACAAAGCAACGACATTCAGTCCGATCCACACCTATACAGGGTTTTTTACGATTTTGGTTTTAAAGGAGTTGTGGATCGTTTTTAATGCGACAAACCCTATCAAATTGTAGCTTACATAGTTATGATGGTAGAACCCGTGCCACAGTAGCACGAATCCGAACGACACCAGCACTCCGCAAATCTTGCGCGGCAGCGAGAAGCTGGGCGCGCAGATTGGGATGAAGATGTAGCGCTTGAAGAATTGATAGAGGCCGCGGTCAAACGCGCGCCACACCTAAATCAAGTTTTTTGAAAGCTATAGTAAGACAGTAATATAGTAAGCGTCGTCTGCTCGCATATCTTTTTAGGAATGAAAAGTCACGCTACTTACCTTTGAGTATAGCACAACACCAACAATGCAAATTGGGCCGTCGAGCGGTTGCATATTGTCGAGCTTGGCGAAAAGGGTGGGGAGGCCGAAGATGACCACGTATTTGAGGTGGAAGGACATGCCTGAAGGCTTTGGATTGGGATTCGTATTAAGTTTGGCTTTAGTCTTCTTAGGCTTAAGCATAGCTTAGGTTTAGCTTAGGCTTAGCTTAGTCTTGGCTTAGGCTTAGCCTAGGCTTAGGCTTAGGCTTAGGCTTAGCCTTAGGCTTATCGTTAGACCTCGGTTTAGCCTTAGGCTTCGGCTTTGGCGTTGACTTAGGCCTAGCTTTATTTAAACCTTAGGCGGCTTAGGCATAAGAAAAGGCCTAGGCTTAGCTTTAGGCTTCAGCTTATCCCTACTCCTAACTTACCTAAAGCCATTCCCAACGACACAAATCGATCCTTTGGCAGCGCATTTGCATAGGGAGATCCTTCAAAATGGCCTCATGGTACAAAAAGTGCAGTGACAGCTCCATCAGGGCCCACCAGAAGGCGATACGGGCACCGAAGAACAGAGTTCCCTGCCAGTCGCGCTTCTAAAGGAATAGCCTAGCTTCAATGTAGCGGAGCGGTAATTACTCGATTTTTCCGCTCCGCCAGCTGACGTTCAAAGTCAGGATATACGGTAATCAGGGACACCAAATAGGGCTGGTAGAAGGCGAAGAACATCATGCGTAGGAATTGCTTCGCCGAGGTGTCATCTTCTTTTCTAGGAAAAGGCTTAGCTTAGGCTTAGGATTAGGCTTGGGCTTATTCTGCCAGGCTTGGCTTTGCCATCCAAAATTCATAACTCACCGAACCGGCTCGCGCAACAACTCCAGATTGTAGGAGATGAACGAGAGTAGGGTGTAGGAGACGAAAAGCAGGACGAAGAACACCTAAATGCAGGCGTTAAAAATGTTACTGTAGGTATCTAGGTGTCACCATCCCTTTAAACATTTAAAAACTTACATCCTCGCCCAGCGCAAATGTATTGTGCATAATAAAATACATAATAGGGAGTGAGGAGGCCCAGACGGCGAGTTGGTGCCTAAAAACTTATGTAGATTTTTAGTTTCGACAATTGGAGCATTTTAAAGGGCTGTAGAAGCTAGAAATTATTGCTCCTTTAAAGCAAAGTGTATGGAAGTTAGCCAAAATCGATGACCCCACCTAGTAAATCAGCCAGTGCAATTAAGTCGATTTTCCGGAATTTTCCGATTTTCCCAACCAATTTTTGCTTTTATTTGTTTTGTAAAGGACCAGGGAAGCCAAAATTAGCCATACTGCTTGAAAAGCTCGTATCGTACGATGAAAGCACTTGAAAAGCCAAGACATAATTTTTCAACTCAAGAGGATTGGGCGCGCAATTTGCATCCTAAACCAGCCCGAAGTGTTATTGCCGCTGACTTTTTGAGGGGATCTCGAAAAAGAGCACGACCCACTTGAACAGCTTGGTGACGACGAAAATGAGGGCGCCCTGGGCGATGGAGCAGAACGTCAACCAGGGCGAGTAGTGGTACGCGCAGGCGACGATTGAGAGGGCTGAAGTTGATGTTAGAAAAGAAGTAAAGTAAGCTTAGGCTTAGGCTTGGCTTAGGCTTAACTTCGGCTTAGCTTAGGCTTAGCTTAGTCTTAGCTGAGTCTTTGCTTAGGCTTAGCTTAGGCTTCGGCTTGGGCTTACCTGTATATAACGGCACAAACAGCTTCTCGCTGAGGTATTTTGAACCCAAGTTGAACACTACAAAATGCCCGAAATAAATCGGCAAGTAGCTCCACGCAGCCGGGGACCATTTCCACCACTCCCAATTTGTTTGATCCTAAAATACAGCTTTTTGATAGGCCTTTCGAAAACAATTTAACGCCGAAAATTGGATTTAAAGGTTAAAAAATAGTTATCGTAAATATTTTTTAATAAGAACTTTTCATACATAAAATATTTTTAAATTAGCGATACAAACTTTAATTTTACCTTTGCCCTCTTCCCAAATAATGGTAAATCAGTCTCGGTCTTCCAATAACTATATTTAAACGTGAAGGTTTCACTGGCCTTGTACACGCCGTACCTGGAATTTTGTAGCGTAATGGGATAGGTATTACTATACTTACCAAGCATATACCATGACGGTCATCATGACGAGAAAACATAGCTTCACCTCGGGGAGCGCCGGGTATTCGAATAAAATTGGGCGAGGCGCTCTTTTTGCGGAGGATTCCGTTGGATTTTCGGTTGTTTTCCCCTTCGTTTGGCCCATGGTCTCAATTAGATAACTTAATTCATCCAAAATAATTTTAAAACATGTAAAGTTATACGTAAAAAGTATGACAAAGCGCTAAAACGCCGACAAAAAAGAATTAATTCGGAGGAGCAACTTTTAGAACTGAGCCTGAGGTATCTTTCGCATTAATCTCGGTTATTTACGGCACGATACGAAATCGGGAATAAAAATAAATGTAAAAAGTTGTAAAACAAAGCTTCTAGAACGGATAAACGAGGAAAATAGAGAGATTTTTCGAGTTAAACTCGAGCTAAAAGGGGGTAAACCTAGAAATTTTTCCTTATATTCCAGTAGCGACTACATTACTGTACTATCCACAACTCTTGTGGAATGAGGATGGACAAGGAATAGCCTGGAGGGGAAGGTCGACCCTCTCTGATGCTGCAGCCCGATTGAGGGGGAGGATTTCCATCCTAGGGGGCTAGAGGTCGACCTCCACCTCCACCCCTCCGCCTCCCCATGGGGGATCTATTGTAGCCTGTATCTCTCTCTCTCTCTCTCTCTCTCTCTCTCTCTCTCTCGCCCTAGGCGAACTGGCTCTGACTGCCCCTAAAAACCGGATATATTCAACCGCAAAAGAGCGAGAGGATCCTTTAGATCCTTGTAATACTGGTACAGGTGGAAACCGAGATGTGGATTTTAGGAGAAAATGTAGTTAAATTCTAGTTTAATTTTTTAAATTGGTCGCCTAAGGTATTTTAATGGCATAATACAAATTTGTTAGGTTAAAGCTACAAAACACTGAAAACTCCATTGCGCTTTTTACCGTATTTTCCTGCGCAAAAATCGATATCATCGCCATAAATTTTCGAATCCAGTGTTGGCCAAGAAACCGTAGAAAAGTGAAATATATGCGCAATCCGACTGTCATCCTCGTGCTCCCCTGCAGTGTTGGGGGTATCCAGGTCACCGGTTTTCCACAGCAACCCAAATCCCCTCCTCACGTGTACTCTTGCTCCCCGGCGCAGGTCATTTTCAACGGCAGACAAAATTCAGACCCGAAAAGCGATCTTTCTTGGGCATAAAATTAAGAATATAAACGAGACGTTGCAGCGAAATTAAAAAGAGAAATGTATAAGTCTGGTCAAAGGCTCATCGGGTCCCGAAAAACCCAGGGATCTATGCTTTAATATCTTTTTCGAGGAGGTTTTCCAGGATATATCGAACGAATACAAACATAACATGTTATTGCGTAATCGAATCATCACGAAAAAATCATCCACTTCCTGTGACTGAACTTCTTGTTCCCAACCCAACCTAACCAGCGCCGGCTTCCTAAAAGGTGGCTCAAGGCGGCGGAGGAGGGCCCAAGGAATCCAGTCGAGACTCAAGAAATTACGAGCCTTTAATGCCTTAAGACACGGCTAATGATTAGAACTATTCTGAAACTAATCATTAATTCCAGAAACCGAGAAACGCCAAGCGTTCCATGCGCAAAACTGCGACGCTGGAGAGTTCCAATGTGGCAATGGAGAGTGCGTGCCCGAGGCGAAGAAGTGTGACCGGAAATATGATTGCCGTGACGGAACGGACGAGACGAGCTGCGGTAAGAATTCATTCCATAAAGCAAAAAAGCTGAAGTACCAAAGCTGACGGCATAATTTTTCAGATTATTTCGTGGCCGCTCAAAAAGCCCACCACGATTCCCATACGGCACAACAGCCAACGCTCCCAGCTCGTAAGTTTCGTTTCTATCGAGAGACGAGCTCTCTCTCTCTCTCTCTCTCTCTCTCTCTCTCTATCTTTCTCTCGCTACAATAGTATAATTTCTTTTTAGCCGCCCATCAGGATTACGAGGACGGCGAGTGCAGCGACCAGGAATTCAGATGCCCTTACCTCGTCGAGCTGAAGTGCTTCCACTACGAGAAGCTATGCGACGGTGTTGATGATTGTGGAGATGGATCCGATGAGGTCAGTCTCTCTCCCTCTCTCTCGCTCTCTCACCCTCTTTCCATTTCTAAACCTTTTTTCAAGATCAATTGCGAGTCGGGAAGTGCTGACGAGCGTGTCGCACAACCGAACCCACCGGATCATCGCGGAAACTGCGGATCTGGCCAGTTCCAGGTATCAAAATTTATGCCAATATACATTACGCTCCTGTTTACAGTGCCGCAGCGGGGATTGTATTGAGGAGTCGCTAAAGTGCAACCGGAAATACGATTGTACGGATGGTTCGGATGAGACCGAGTGCGGTAGGTAACTCAATAGACGCTAATTTAGAAATTTAAGTGTCTTTTACAATTACAGTACCGTGAAAATCGTACTCGACCACGCAATGGGCTAACATTTCTGTATAGTTCTTGCCCCCCCCCCCCGCAATTTTGTTATTTCGTTCCCCGGGGATGACAAAACTTTATTGGTGTATCATTTTCGGGGGGTTCTGGCTGGCCGGAGGATGGCCGTATATCGGGTTGAGTCATCTGAAGCTGTGTTGTGTCTATTTCCTATTCCGGGTGTCCCCCGTTCCAGCCAAGGGCATCGAAACGGGACAACAAATTGGGGGGCCTTTACGGCCCTGTGACTAGGCCCGACTGTAGTCTCAAGTTTTAAAGGGATGGTGACAGGAGAGAAAGAGGGAGAGAGAGCGTGAAGAAAGAGGGAGGGTGAGATAGAGAGAGCGAGATCAAGAGAGAGAGAAAGAAAGAAAGAGAGAGCGAGAGAGAGCAAGAAAGTGAAATAGTGCGAGGGTGAGAGAGAAGGAGCAAGAGAATAAAACAGAGAGAGAGAGAGAGAGAGAGAGAGAGAGATGCGACTGAAAATAGCTGATTTCAGACTATTACAAAGCCGCCATGAACCGTCACCACCCCAACTCCGTCCAACATGAATCCAGACCAGCGCAGGTAAGCAATTTTATGGCACAAGCTTACGAAGCTAGAAAAAATTAATTGAAAATTGATAGCTTCAGATATCTAAAATTACTTACCTTAATTTTTACAGCCCGCCAGCGATGAGGCGCGCCGACGAACGGATGATCTCCAGGTAAAATTTTCTATTTAGCGATTGATGCCGAAATTTTAGCGTCGTGAGCAAGAGCTTCGCCGTCGCGAGGAGGAGGAACGACGCCGTGAGGGAGAGGAACGTCGTCGTGAGCAGACGGTAGGAATTTTCGTGCGATTCACATGAAACTGCGCTTATTAGGAATCGCAACGTGAGCAAGAGAACTCGAGGCGTGAAGAGCAGCGTAGGATTGAAGAAGGTATATGTTTTCGCACATTAACGGGTACCTTAAGTGGTTTGGTTTTACAGATATAAGATTTAGGTGAGGTTGGGTACGAGAGACACAGCAGAGAGAGAGAGAGAGAGAGAGGGGGGGAGAAAGAGGGAGAGAGAAACCGTTGATGCCTTCAGATTTAACGTTTCTCACTCCAGATCTTCGCCGTCGCCAACACGAAGACCGCCAGCGCCACGAAGCCGAGCAACGAGCTGATGCTCAACGCCGTGAGGACGAAAAGAGAAGGACCCAGGCCGAAGGACCAGCTGTAATTTATCAAAAAGAAGAAAAACCGAAGAACCCTGTTTTCAGAAAGAAGTGCGCTTCTCCGGGGAGCACGACATCGACGGACCGCCAGAGGACTATGAAGATGCCGGTTGCCTGGAGCACGAGTTTATGTGCCATACCGGGGAGTGTATCGACAAGAGGAGGTTCGTTATTTTATCGTTAACACAACTCACTTAACGCCTCTGTATAGACTCTGCGACACCCGCATCGACTGTCTCGACGGTTCGGACGAGGAGAATTGCCAGGAGACCCGACTTGACGAGCCGATCCGCCATCATCCAGTTGCTCCAGCCCCACCGGCCCGCCCTGAGCACCACCAACCAGGTTGGTCCAGAGGGCGCTATGATAGATACTCTAACGCTGGTTCGTTTCGGGGCCCTAGGTTTGGTGCAAAATTTCGAGATTGATGGATTGGTGGCTGTCAGCGCATAATTCCCATGGGATACTCTGGACGCCGAGTTTTTTTAGGGTAAAAATGTTTTCCCTGCTCCGATGTGTACTCAAAAGAGCCGCTAACCTTAGGTTTAGGCTTAAGCTTGGGCGTCGGGCTTAGGTTTAGCTTAGACTTAGCTTCGGCTTAGCTTAAGCTTAGTTTCGGCCTAGCTTAGGCTTCGCTTAGGATTAGTCCAAGTTTTAGCAACCTCTCTTCATTGTTTACTATATCAAAATCGTAGGTATCAGTTTCCAGATCCCTCCCCACTAGCCATCCTTATAGCCAGCCTACCCTCTCTAGCCGGGGGCGCTGATCCGAAACGACAATAATCGTGAACCGGGATCTCCTCCTCTTGCCTCCTCCTTCTTGTGGTTTCTCCATCGTCTTCTTCTACCCCGTCCCTTATCTGTCTTATCCATCCTCCCTTCCATTCTTTCACCCCAGCCAGCATACGCCCAGCCCGACCTGGCGGTCCGAATTTTTCCCCTTCAGCGCCTACCGTACAACGAGGGATATTTCGTAATGTGACTGGCTGTAATGGTTTCTAAAAATCCGTATTTCACAACAAATTTTTCCAATTTTCCCTGCTTTATTACGTTTTATGAGTATTTCCGTCTGGAGGAGCATCAGGAGTTCACAATTTTCTCTTGTTCTGATGGATTTTTGAAGAGAGCTTGCATTGTTGAAGCTTAGGATTTTTTTTGGAGAAACAAGGCATCAACTGACTCGTTTTTTCGTTGATTGAAGCGTTCCGTGGCAGCCGTTCCTTGTTGGCTAATTTTTCCTGATTTCTTAAGCCTGAAGCCCAAATTGAGGTTTTAGTAGAGAAGCGTCGATAGGGGCATAGTGTAGCGTTTAACGTTAATAAATGTTTGCGATTTCTGACTTTTTCATCTTTTTCTCTCGTTTTCTTTTGATTTTTTTGGTTTTATGAGCCGTTTTGTAAGCCACATCATTTTTGAAAATTAGAGTTAAAAAGAAGAACCTTACTGCCAACTTTTTATGTTGAGGATGCCTTTAAGGGTCCTTTAAAGGGGTCGACAAGGCATGGCAATGGATTTGATTGACTATGGGTTTTGATGTTCTCGCTACAGCGGATATTTTTTGGTGTTTCATTGCGTAATGAAATACGAGCCCGTCAAGGTGGTCAAGAGGCGTTTGCGGCAAAAAAAACGTAGCGATAAATCCGTCGCCTTGCCTTGCGCGCCCCTTTAAAATCTCGATTTCTATGCCGAAGCGTTTTCACTATACAAAACGAATCCATCGCCCCGATCGGCCCGCTAGTCATTAGTGTCCGAACTAGTCGATGAGCAATGATAAATTTCGAAGGGGACATGGGCAGGGCTGGCTAATTTCCGAAACATGCCTCTGCACACCCCTTGCCGTGCCAGACTCCACTAGCCTCTCCGCCCATCCACCTTGACTACCTTATGACGCATAGACACTACGCGGGACTCCGCCCCTAATATTTGCCATCCGTGGCTTTGTAACAGTCCCCGAAGTTCATATAGTTACTCCCGCTCTCGGGCTTGAATTTCGAGACTCTTGTGATACTGTAGTTGAACCTATGATTGTCGTAACTGATTTTTCCATATCTACATACTGTAGTTGTAACGTGCCTGTAAGGGCCTGCGCGTTAATGTGCTACTTTTCCCTAGAAACCTCTGCTACCCACCGAATGTAGGCATTAGCTATCGTAATCGGTTTTATCCCGCATGCGCACGATTTTTGTTGTAATAAATACGTCTTTAAATCTCTAGCTAGAATATATGTTTACAAAGTTTTTCTACTAGCCTGCCCGGCTGCGGATTTACCTATCGTAGCCAGTTTTTGTTCTGTAGCTCCAAACCGGTTTTCTCAAATAAACCGCGCTCCCCTTTTAGTGGATTTACCTGTCTTAGCCAGTTTTAATTCTGTGAGTGGAGCAATGATTGACTCAAAGGACCTCTGCTAGCTTGCCCCCTAATCCCCTTACATCCGCTCCAGAAAGTCGATCACTAAGATTCCCGTTCCCGATGACTAATCCGGTCAAATCCTCGAAATTCTCCCGTCATTATGCGCAGCGCGCGCCGATTTTGGGTTCCTGGCTACCCCCGGGGGCACGCGTCTACGATTCCGCCCCATCAATATTGGTGTGGGACGGAATCGGATGGGGGAAAGAGGAGGAGGAGGAGGAGCTGGAAATGGCGAGCATCAGGTCTGCAGCAGCACCGACTGCACGACGATACCCATTGATAGCGCACATCGTTAGCGCTTTTCATCATTCTCTCTGTCTCTGTCTCTCTCTCAGCGCGTACCCCTGAAATTCCGCAACGCGCCGCGCGCGTCCCTGTCCGATGGCCTTGAGTGCCAATTATGAGTGGTATGAGCTGATACCGCTGAACGAGATGTTGGTATGGGAGAGTGAGAGGGAAGGAGAGAGAGGGAGAGAGAGAAAGCAGAGAGAGAGAGAGAGAGAGAGAGAGAGCGACAAACAGACAGATCGACAGCAACGATCTACCTTACTAAGGAGCACCGGCTGGCACGTAGTCCACCGTTTTTTTAGGCTTGGGTTTAGGTTTTGGCTTAGGCTTACGGTTAGGCTTGGGCTTATGCTCCGGCTCCGGCTTAGGATTAGGTTTGGGCTTAGGCTTAGGCTCCAAAAATGGTATATATTTTTTCGGTTTTGCATTTCCATTGAGAAAAGCAGAAAGTAAGTCATCTGGTGTCTATCACTTCTAAAAACGAATTCTGCGGCCTTGAAACCATGAAATTCTTGGAAAATTGCGCTTTTTCTGCACCTTTTTTAGCTCGTGCTCCCGGCCCAACCTTCGGGCCCCCTGCTCCCCCATGTAAGCCAAGGTCGTAAAAAGTGCTCCTTGTTCCCCTATATAATATCTAATCCCGGCTGGGTTGCAAAATGGCACCGCCTCGACCCCCAGAACTTTTTTGGGCTTCGAGTCCAATCTCCCGCTGAGCGGTTTTTCGGGTTCGGCATCTTTTGAGGGTTTTTCCGAAGGGTTGAACATTAATGGGAGGTGAATCGTGTTATGACGAGGTCGATCTGTTTTCTCCATTAAATTTGCGAGGTCGGAATTTAAAAATAGTATCTGCACTCGGTCCGGTTACGCCATTTAATCCCTGGCAGAATAGCGGTTGTTGAATTTGCTAAACTATAGAAAGTTACAGTGATTTCGATTAACATCAAAAGATTTATAGCAAAAATGCCGGACATCGGATTACGGTAGCTAATTCCATGCAATACCGTTGCCTAGTTTTGGAAATCGCAACTATCTTACCGTATACCTTGGGAATTGTAGCGGTAACGATCGATCCGAATGTTGTTGATGTTGCCATTCGAAACCTTTAGACGATTACGACATCAAAACCTGCAAGCTCTAACTGTGCAGCTTCTCAATTTCACCTAGCCCACAGTACCCCTGAAGTGCCGTAACGTTTTATATAAAACTCACCCTGCTAAAAAGTGACCGCTATCCGCATGTGGGCCCTATCAATCAGTGTTGTTTTGGGCGTAGGCATCGGGGCTGGAGGCCCGTTTTTTGCGGTGAAAAATCGGCCGCAGGGTTGGAGAGACGGAGAGAGAGAGAGAGAGAGAGAGAGAGAGAGAGAGAGGGAGAGAGAGAGACCCAACGAGCGAAAGAGAGCAGACAGTTGTTTAGCCCCCGAGGTGAGCATCAGCAAGCAGGTCCTCCCCGTGCCCTCGGGCCCCATGAGCTCGAGCTCCTCTGCTGGGCGAGGCCACCCATTTTTCTTGAGAACAAGGGCCTCCATCTCCACCCTATCCAATTCGCGGCTACCTCACACTACGCTTCGCAACACTTTACGGGGGGACTTAAAGGGGTTGTCCAGTGGGGAATTGCTTCATCGACCTTTCTGACAAATATTCAACGACTTCCGGTCATAATAATAATGAAAAATTTCTTGTTAAGAATTTTTCAGTTTTAAACAAATTTTTTGCAGTTTTTATCAGTACATAAATCTGTAGTTTACGTTTTTTAAAGGGGCTGGGAAGCCAAGTCCCAGTTCGCGTTTCTATGGATTTTATTAAACTAGTTTTTTTTTATTTTTTTTTATTTTATTAAACTAGATATGGATAACTTGATTTTCACCCTCAACGTCATTTAAATGTCGTGCACTTTAGGCTTAACTTAATCTTAGTTAAGACTTGACCTAGCAAAAACCCACACTTCCCTTAAATCCATCATCTTGCAAAATCCCTCTACGCCCGGATTTCCCCTTTAGTCGAACATTTCAGTCGAGCCAAATTTCAGTCCAATAAATCAATTTTCATTACCCGTCGAGAATCCCCCTCCCCAATGTGAGCCCCGGCACCCCGCCGTCGTGATAAACAGGGGGAAAACGGTTTGGGGATCTCCCGCTGCGGGATAGTGGATAGATGAAGACTGGCAACCAAAGACAACCAAAGACGACATCCGGGCCTTTCCGGTTGACAACATTTTACATAGATTTTGGACATCTAACGGATCCGTTTTTCGCTTCGGTAATGGAATAGGAAGCCCTAACAGCTGCGTGCGGCGGGCGCGTCGCGTGCTGCGGGGACAGTAATTCTTAAACCCATTGACAGCCAAAAAATTATAGCTAAGCCATGCCAGTCCCTTTACGTACGTTTCAAAGCTCCATTCTACCACCTACTTATTTTCTCAGAAATTCTATAAATTGGCATCGATCCAAAAACTTTCGCCGCGTTGAACCCCTTACTCATTTTCCCCGATTCGGCAACCTTCGACTTTCCCCCAATTTCTTTTCAGGCGAATTTGTGGGAATTCTATACGGTCGGCGTGATTAATCTGGGGCGAGTCGAAGGGAGGCCTCTTTAGCATTTTTTAGTCTCCTCGAATTCCCAATATAGACGGGGATTTTGGGTTATCAATTTCTCCGAATTCTGGCAGGGTTTTCCTAGCGTCACCGATTCAACTACGCATTAATAGACATCGTCACACTGTAATCGGAGGCTCTTCCCGGGCTGTCACTATTTTGGACCTATTCATCAGGGTTTTACATGTCGTAATAGCTTAAACTATGCATTAATAGACACCTTGTGGTATGCTACGAAAAGTATGATAGCTTTTGAACATTAATATACCTTTAAAAGTACTGTTAAACCGCTTTTTAATGGCGTAATTATGATGATTGAGATAAATCTATACAAATCTGCCTTTAAACCTAAACCTTTAGACCTTATTTCCGACATTTATGGAATTTTAATCGACCCCCAAAAGACACCAATGGGAAAGAATGTTTCCCGAGGCCGGCTGTCTATCTGTTTTTTGCACATTTGTCTATCATCTCTCTCTCTCTCTCTCTCTCTCTCTCTCTCTCTCTCTCCCTCTCCCTCTCTCCTCAAGGTATTGGTGGTTCGCTGGCGCGCGGGGCGGGGGCTCGATTTCCATTCGATTTCGGGGTTGGGGGGTTGGTTGTGTGTGGAGCATCGGCTGCTTCGGCAAGAATGGCCACACCCATCTTCACCCCCCGCCCTGCCTTATGAGCGCCCCGAAAAAACGGACGAAGACAAGGCTAACACTCTACACTTTTTTTTGTCTCGCCAGCGACGTGCAATACAGAGTGGGAGGGGCGGCTTTTCCTGCGCTACCTCATTTTCGATACCTCATCGAGGCCTGGAGAGGACCGGAAGCCACGCCCCTTTCTGGGATGCGCACTAATGGACATATTTCTAGAATTTCCTCCCTGATCTTTTTGCTAGATTTCAAGCTGATAAGCCTATTTCTGGAATCAATTTCTAGTTTTTGGGGTTGGAAAACTTAAATACACATTTCTGCTGTTTTTTTCGACTATTCCAGCTTAACGTCTCTTTCCTAAACGGTCTCTGCTCGATTGTCTGTACTTAAATTCCTTATCGAAGAGCTTATTTGAAATAAAAACTAGCATATTTACAATTTTTCTGCCTAAACTTGCATTTAATCGGCTCTACCGTATTCCCCGCGCAGCCTACTGTAGTCTATTCATATTTTTTAGGTATTTGAAATGGAAGAACTTGGCTTTATCCGCTGCCGAATTCTAGTTCCAATTCCTAAAAACTCTTTCCTAGCCTGCCACTCAATTCCTGGCTGGAGAACAACTATTTTTGTTGTGATTTCAAAACGCAATTTTTAGCTCGAAAACTGGCATTTTTGTTACCGTAATCTTCTCGGCACGATAGTCGTTTAATTTCTTGCATAATTTCCCTAAACTTTCACTGCTAAGCTACGTTCCGCGCCTATGTACCCCTAGGTGGAGGTGAGAGAGAGCGAGAGAGAGAGAGGGAGACAGAGAGAAAGAGAGAAATGGAGAGTGAGAGAGAGAGTGAATGGATAGCTATAAAGATCATGCAATATATGCGAATCAACCTCCCTTTACCCTGCCTTTAATAACAATTTGGTAACTCCTCTAAAATGCTCGTATCTTTTCACATCCTGTCTTCCTCGTCACTCCATCAATATGCATCTCCCCATCGATAGTAACGAGCTGGAATTTCCCTCCACCTTCTCTATCACCCCCCCCCCGATTTTGGCAATAGAGGCGGCTGGTGGAAAAGCGGAAAAGTGGCGACCGGCTGGCTGGTTGTGCCCTTCCTCGCCAATGCCTTAATATTTGAGCGGGGGCGGGTGGTGGGATTCATTCAAGCAGAATGCCTCTAGTGATAGCCACAAATTTTTGGTTGGGGTGGAATTTGGAATGTCTGGACTAGCTGGGGACGAGAATTTGATTAAAATTACGTTTTATACGGAATTTACCGTTCAATTTGCATAAATCTTGCTTAGAAAATTTTCAAAACTTGTAAAAATCTTTTTCCGGCAAATTTGCATAAATAAAACGCTAATGCAGTAAATATCTAACAATTTCGTATTTTCGTCATTCAATGCACAAAATTAAGTGCTTGGCATACTAAAGCAATATTCCCATTTCGGCATTTTTCGAAAATTTTAACTAATATTTTTACGGCATTTTTCGAAAAATTAAGAACAATATTTTTTTCATGCTGGGATATTTTTAGAAACATATTTTTTATGAAAACAAATTGTCTAGCCGTTCATTTTGCGTCACTTTTGAAACTCGGCGTTTTTGTCGAAATCGGAATTTTTGCAATTTTTCGACATTTTCGGGATTTTTCCTAGACGCTTATGCTTAGGCTTAGGCCTAAGCATAAGCTTTCTATTCCTCTACTCCCTATCGTATAACGTATCGCTCTGTATTACCGTAATTATCTCGTGTTCTCGGTTTTCAACGATTTCATTTTTTTGCTCGATTTACCGAATTTTACTCCAGCCCACCACACGCCGGCTCGATTCTTGGTCCCGGGGGCAGAGAGTCGAGAAGAGAGAGAGAGGCTGTACTTTGTAGCCACGGGCTCACCCACTTCCCGGCCCCTTTAAAAGACCTTGTGACGGGATGGGGACGAGGAGGAAAATCCTCCTCGGCCTCTTTTTGGCCGTTGTGCTGCTAGCGGACGGCGTTGACGCCGGGAAGCGGCAGCGGAAAACGCGCAGTCGCAGCCATGCCAGACGACAAGGTAAGTAGCAGGAGATGTTGGGGGTTATGTGGCCTAGATATTTATGATGTAAAGTAGACGTTTTCATCAGCACGTTATTTCGAATGTGAATACGCCTAAATTATACGCGATTCCGTCGCTTTCCGTTTCATTACGTTAAAAAAAAACAATAAACATCTAGAATTCGACCGCTGCTAGTAGTTGGGTTATTCGTCGTCTGTAGTTCGCGTTTTCTTTCCAGGACATCAGAGAAAATTGAAAAATCCTTCAAAATTCCGTTACTTTCCACTTGATTCCGATCCAAACACCTAAACAAATCAATAACGAAAGTCTAGGTCGATCCTTTGTAGTCTGTAGTCTAAATCCCCATTAGTACGTTTTTTCAAGAATTAAAGGAACAGGAAAGAGACCATTTTGGATTCCATACAAATTTTGACGCAACCGCAACGCGCGACGCATTACGCTATTAAAAAGCGTAATGCGGTTATTGGAAATTTATTCGAAACCCCTTTAATCCCTTTAATACCTCTAAATCTCCGAAACTTCCGCTACTTTCCGGTCATTTCCGATCAAAAATCACCCCAAAAATCGATAGCTTGTCTTTCGAAATCATACCTCTCATTTGCTAAGATTTCCCTCATCTTTATCACCTCGAAATTTGGGCTTTCCCCACCTCTTAAACTCCCTGAAAAGGTCTGATACCTGGGGGAGACTTGCTCTCGGGCTATCGGCTGATAGAAAAAAGTGAGAAGATGGCTGTCATAACGAGGGCATCTAATCCCCCCTTTCTAACCCCAACACCACCCCCAAACCCCCTCCCCACCACCACATACACACAAGATGGATGTGTCGCCAGTGTCGCGCTCTCGGTCTCTTCTTCTTTTTTTGGTCTGCAAGGCCGCTAGCCGGGGGTGAAGCGGTTCGAAACCGAACGGAAATGAGCAGCGCGGCGGAAAGATGATTGGTCGATTTTTAGAATACCGTCGGGGATCTTCGAAATCGAATCGATATTTTAAGTGGAGTCTGCCAGTTTTAAGCGCCTTTCGAAGCTAATCGCGATAGAAATACATGGCGTAATTGGTTGTCTTGTTCAGAAACTGCGCCTAGCATCGAAACTTGGGGCTTTTCTCCGTCGTAGCGGGTTTTAGAGGAGCGTGCCAGATTGTTGTTGGTTTTCTTGACAAAAAACCAGCTGAATTGCATGCCGTAATTGGTTCATTAATGCAAAAATCGGCGCTATCCCTTTAAAGAACGTCTCCTTTTCCATTTTAAGCCTTATTAAGCAGAAATTACCTGGCGTAATGGCTTCGCCGTCCCGAGCTCTGAAAACCTTCCTAGCACTGTCCCTTAAAAACCGATTTAGATCCGAAAATCAAAAAATCTTTGTTTTGAAGGGTCTAACCGTACACGCTATGTATTTCTCAATTCCGGTAAAACATTTGCGGGCCTGATCCCTTTAAAAAAGCGTTTTTTGGCCATTTCTTCTTCATGATTGCCACCCAGACGATTTCTGTACATGTTGCTTTTTGCTATACGAAAAATCGCGGGGCGTTCCCTCCAATTTCCAAAGACATCCTGAAAACAGCCGCCCAAAATGAGTCACAATTTTTTCCACCCACATCCACGTTTTTTGTCTGTTTGTTGGGCAGGCTAAAATCTGATGAAAATCGAATCCTGGGGTTGCTAAAAATTGCCAACTCATTGCATGAGAGAGAGCGAGAGCGCGCGGGAGAGAGAGAAAGAGAGTGAGCAAGAAAGTGAGAGAGTGTGAGAGATAGAGAGAAGAGAGAGGGGGAGATGAGACGAGTTTAAATTTGCGGTCCTTTAAGCGCAAAAAAAGAAAAGAAGAGAACTACTGACGCACTTTTCACTCCTTCCCCCGCGCAGAGCTTTGGTCAAGAGGGTCAACTGGGTAAATATTGAAGAATTGGGCCCGGTGAGAAAATTCTTGAAAATCGGTATGGGTCCCGAAACGAACCAGCGAAAGAAAATGCCTTAATTTCCACGCATGTAACCAAAAAATTAATTTGCTCTTTTCAGCCAGCAACTCCTTGGACGAAGTCGGCCAGGGTGAGTCTACTTCGGATTTTTTTGGAGCTGATGTTATCGATTTCACGCAGATTTTCTACAAAATTTCTGCATTTTCTAGATGTTCTTAAGACATAGCCCCGCGGGAGCTGCAGAATTATTTATGAAACTCCTCGTTAAGCGATTAAATTTAAATATGGTTTTTGCCGCGGGCTAAAATTGGCTAAAATTGGCTAAAACAACCTGTGTTTAGTCGGCCGAATTCGCTCAAAAGTACCAAAAATCAACCCCATTCAGAAACTAGGTCTAGACAGCTACGCGTCGTTCCAAAGCACGCCTGAAAACCTAGTAAAAATTTTACTATGCTTTTGAGTACTGTACTACCAAAGCGCCACAAAGTGAGATTTATGCGTTATTTGGAGTGCTGCGTAGCTGTCGAGACCTAGTGAGATTCAAACGTCTATTTTAAGCTTTGTGGCTCCTTTAAAACAATTTTTTAGCATCACCAAGGGTACGCTTAAACCCAAAAATCAACTCCATACATTACTAGGACTAGACAGGCGAATTCATGCGCCGCTGATTTGTGTGTACAAGTAGTTTTCTAGACCCAGTGAGTTCCAGGAGTCGATTCTTGGCTTACATGTCCCTTTAAAACGATTTTCTAGCATTTCGCGCCCATATTTCACCATCCCATTAGCCTCGGCGGCCACATTTCGCGGTCTCGTCCTCATTCTCTCTGCGTATGATTGGGCGAGCTTCTCGTTGCCCCCCTCGGGCACTTTGGCAGTTCGGCCGTTGATCGGCATATGTCGGAATAGTTGAAAAACCGGGCCCTAGCCTTTCCCGTTACACTCTGGGGTCCCACAATGGGGCGACTTCAAGCGGCGGGACCCCACAGCTGATCCATGCCCCGAGGGGTGAAAATCTGCCAAAAAATGTCGCCCGCCGCCAACCGGTAACCCGATCCGGAAAACAAACCTAGACCACAAGGGGGGTGGGTGCAAAAAAGGGGATTTGTTGCGTATCATTGCGGAAAGTGTAGGCAAATAGGAATTTCGGGTTTTAAGGGGACACAAGTTAGCTTTTCTGAAATTTTCTGATCTTCCGGGGCCAGAAAGTAGTACGGAAAGTTGATAGAAATCTTATAAATTTTATTATATTTTTTGAAAATCTTTCCTTGAATATAAAAACGCAAATTTGCGTTTTAAAGATGACTGATTTTAAGATGTTAAAGGAATTGTAGAGTAAAAAGTTCATTAAAAATAAACAAATTAAAAGTTCATGTTGGATAGCCTTACAAAACTAGATTTAAGGTTCTAAAGAGGCTATCATCCCAAACTTTCAAAATTTTTTGGCTTTAAAAAAGACTGTGAAGAGATCGAAAGCCTAGAAAATCCACAACCACTTCTTTCAGAAGTCCAAATCACCATCTACCCCACCGAGGCTCAAATCCGTGATGGCAAGGACGCCTCGTTCGACTGTAGGGCCCGAACGGCTGACAACTCTGTCTACCCGCCGGTCAGGTGGACCAAAGTTGGAGGTATCGATTTTTTGAGGCATTTTATCTAAGACCATTTACAGGGCTACGGAATACAAAATAATCCTAAAAACATTCAGGCCCTCTTCCCCCGAACGCGCGCGAGAGCTCTGGTCGTTTGACCATCTCACCGGTGTCGGCCTCAGACTCTGGAAGTTACGTCTGCCAAGCTGTGCATAATGGCCAGACCGTGGAGGCTACTGCGAATTTGAACGTGCTTAGCTGTAAGTTTATGCTTGGGATGGGGTGGTTCAGACTCAGTTTGGGCTTAGCTTAAGCTTAGCTTAGTCTTGAATTGGCTTAGGCTATCTTGGGCTTAGCTTAAGTATAGCTTGGGCTTGGCTTAGTCTTAGGCGTCGATAGATCACACCCATAAACCCATTTAGTCGGCCCTCAAGAACTCCAAGGAATCCTGCCCACCTCCAAGGCGTGCGGCCCTGATGAGAGACAGTGCGGAAACAACGAGTAAGTTTTCTTGCTTTTACATATCTCGATTGACAGACGATCTATGCTACATTCCAATTTTCAGATGCGTCAAGAACGAGTACGTCTGCGATGGCGAGCCCGACTGCCGAGACCGTAGCGACGAGTTGAACTGCCCGGCCATGCGTCAGTGCGAGCCGAATGAGCATCGGTAAGTCTACACCGATGAGCTTCCCAGCACCGTTCAAAGGCTTAGGTTTTTGAGATTTTATAGTTAACTTGGCACACTTAATTTACGTTTATAGATGCAACAACCAGCGTTGCGTACAGAAGATGTGGCTCTGTGACGGAGATGACGATTGCGGTGATGGGTCCGACGAGGTGAACTGTGGTGGGTTATTTGCCTATATTTTTCAAGCCTCTAACTGTTTCTATGACCTTCCAATCTTCTGCTAAGCTTTTTCGAATGCCAGATATTTGGCAGAACTCCTTCGTTTTAGCGCCTTTTTTGAAAATGAAAAAATGTGATTTGCTACGGGTTTTTTAAAGCGACTAGTAAGCGCAAAATTCGACCCTTTTAATTGTCTATGTCTCGACACTTTCGTGAAGCACCAAAAACGCTTCAAATAGCCTTTTTTCATACCTCGACAAATTTGAAATTTCGGGTTTAGGGGTGCCTCGTAGTTGTCGAGATCTAGTCACTTCAAGTTCGATTTTTCGACTTCCTAGGCTCTTTAAAACCCATAATTCCCGGTTTCATTTTTCTATTGACCTTTTGTCGAAACCGACATCAACCCATTTGAACCTCAATGAATGGCAACAATTGCCCTCTCCCCCATTTAATTCGAAGGCCACTCTTTGGTACCCCAAAAAGGGCGAGAAATAGCGCGCACTACCGAGCCCAAACCGTCGATCGTCGAGCGGAAACGGCGGGGCGTCCTCGAAACGTCCCGGCCGAAAAAACGCCCCCGAAAAACGGGGCGGCGGCTGCGCGAGGAAATGGAGGGCGGGAAACGGTCTTGATAATGGGCTGAAAAGCCCCCATTATCACACCACAACCACCAGTGGAAACTGAGAAGGGGCGAGAGAGAAACAGAAAGAGAAAGAGCGAGAGAAAGAGAGCGAGAGCGAGATAGATAGAAAGCGAGAGAGCTTGAAGAATTCGCGGTTTGCGCTCGCCCGTCCTCAATCGGCCCGAAATTGGGGATAGATAGGTTGTTGCCTATTGCTGATTGTCCTCCCCCCCCCCGCCGCTTAGCAATTGAGAACATGGTTTTTCTGTATGCGCCTTTTATTTGGCGGGGTGTGCACATAGTAGCGTGGTGGAAAATGGGGTAAAAAATACACAAAAAGCGGAATTTGGTCCGAATAGACGCGAAACCAACTGATGGGAAATCGCCTAAATATTTGTTTTCGATCATTTTAAGGGGGCTGGCAGGCTATAGAATCCACACCTGCAGCCAACTAGGTCTCGACAACTACGCGAAAAGTCAAAACACATAGGCTAGAGCATCACTTTTGTCAAGCACGTCACCTCAGGAAACTTAGGAACCCTAGAAACAATCTGACTGGCGTAATTTGGCGTAAATGTAGCTGTCGAGACCTAGTGGCTCAAGCGGGTCGGTCATGTCAACTACTTTAAAACATAGAAATGGCGTATTTCAACCAAGGGGTCGATTACCGGCCTTCGCGCACCTTAAAAACATAGAAATTTATCGGATCTGACATGAGCCCCCTCGTTGCGGTGTAGCGTATCTCTCGAGAGCTAGGCCCCACTAGGGGTCGATAATTGGCTTAGAAGTCCCCTTAAAACGTAAAAGGTTAACATATCTGAAGCAGCTTTCATTTGGGAAAAGCCGCGCAGTCGTAACGCAGAGGCAACGGCGCATCTAGGTGTCTTTAAAACGTAAAAATTCGGTCATAAATTTCATTTTCAGGACATGCCGCCCCTGGCGATACCTGCAAGAAAACCGAATTCAAATGCCACGACGGCCAACAGTGCGTCCCCTCATCCTTCCACTGCGACGGCACCAACGACTGCCGCGCGGATCCGACGAGGTTCGATGCGGCAAAGGACCCAGGGGCCCGCGAGGCCCCAGACAACTAGCGGCCCCTAGCCCATACCGGGGCCACCAGGCCGCCTACGGCCAACAGGGCCAACAACCCGCCTATGACCAGTACGGGCGCTATGTGGGCCAAAAACCGGGTCACTACCAGCCCCCGGCGGCCCCCCGTCACGACGTACAGTACCCGGGCCAACAGTTGCCGGTTCGTTAGCCCACCCCACACCTGCACAGCACCACCACCACTTTACGCCTACCCGATTTTTAGTTCCGCAACTTTCCGCAGTGACGCCGGGGGTTAAAGGGATTGGCAAAGCAAGGTTATGGATTTACTTGGATCTGAAGCGATTACGCAATGCAAATACTTGTGCGCGTTCCGCGACCGAATCCATAGCCAAGATTTCCATCGTCATGTCTTGCCCGTCCCTTTAATCCAAGATTTTTTTGATGCTCTTCGCTGAATTCTCGGGGAAGCTGTGCTGGTGGTAGTGTGGGTGTGCGGGTAGGATTCTAGGGAATTCCGAGGGGAAACTAATTACATGCAGAATATCGTAAAGTATAGTACGTCATTAGCAGCACCCCGGAATTTCCTTGAGTCCCATTCCAAGATCTCTAGGAACTAACCAGCTGCTGCTGTTGGCCCAGGTAGCTGTACCGGTCCGGTAACAATTTTTCTCAAAAATGCTTTCATTCATCATCACGAAATTTCTGCTGGAAAATCGAAATCGATGTTCTAAAGGGACTGGGAATTTAGAGAGAGAGAGAGAGAGAGAGAGAGAGAGAGAGAGCTAGACAATGAGAACGCGACCCTGGCTTCCCAGTCCCTTTAAAGCCTCCAAAACCGTATCTAACTCCAAATTTTTAGATTGGTTGTGTCCAGCCGACCGTTGTTGAGCCCCCAGAGCCCCGTCTCCACGTCCAACGTGGCGCCACCTTCGAGCTCAAGTGCAAGGTGGGCATCATCTAATAGAATCGACTACATTGAACTCGTTCAGGCCGTCGCCGTCCCCGAGCCGTACATCAACTGGCGTCTGAACTGGGGCCCCGTGTGCGAGCCCCCACGTTGTGTCCAAACTTCCGAGGGTGGAGTTGGTGTGCTGACTGTCCAGGATGCTCAGTACGATTTTGATCTAGAACTTTGAGAGTAGTTCGTAGAATTTGTGTATAGTACGACATAGTACCCTACATCGCCGGATACCTCAAAATACCCGCTTTTAAGGCCACTCGATCAGGGAGCGTACACCTGCGAGGCCATCAACGTTAAGGGACGCGTATTGGCCACTCCCGATTGTATCGTCCAAGTTGGAGATGGAGACGTTCAGCCCCCACCCCCGCCACCCCCACCACCAAGGTACGGTAGAGCGTCTGCAACTTAGGACTGTACCTCTGCGTACTCGAACGTACGAATTTTTCGGAAAAGGGTGATCTTGAAGCGATCCGAAATTTTTTTTATGACATTTCAGATACTTTTTTACTTGTGGATACGGGAGCGCTATTTTTTTAAGACACGTCAGTGAAATACGTTTATTGTACTGCTACGTACGGTTTTCTAGAAAAATTCGGGAGTCGTGGCGGGACGCAAGAGTTTTTAGTTTTTTTTACGGTACGATACGGCGTTTAGCGTATTGAAACGTAGCGTCCATAGTACAGCTACGTACAAATTTTATCAAAAGTTCGATTTTATAACAAAATTGAAGTGTTTCTAGATACATTTTGACTATTAGCACTAAAAACTGGTTGTTAAATCAGTATCCGCATCTATGTTTTCCTCAAAAATCGCCCAGCTTTTAGCGAGTTCCCCCAAGAAATCCCGAACACCCTAGGTGAAAGGTATACAGCATACACCCCCATTTATTAATTCGCATTAAACCGATCTCGATTCGGCATGAAAATTACGATACGATACTACGAACATGTTTTTAAGAACCACCACAACAACCACCCACAGACCCCCACCACCACCTCCACCGTGAGTAGAGTGGTGCGAAAAGTCGATTGAAAAAATCGAAAATCCCACTTCTACAAAATAACCCAGTTTAATACCCTGGTTATATCGAATTAATTCCACTGTCTATACCTTATAATTCTACTATTTACTATCTATTAAAAAACCTAAAATTATGAAAATTATCATCAGCAACTATTCGTATTTTAGCTATTTATAACTATTAAATTGCATAGATTAATCCAAGGACTATTAAAATAAATTAATATTTAAATTTTAGGTAATTAAAGCCATTTATTGAATTTACTGCCGTAATTTAGCTATAATGGCTCAAGAGTGTACCCACCGACGTAAGTAAAAACATTCATTTCGGGTTTTAAATTTTTTAAACTATTTTTATTCATTTTTTTAAATATTTTAATTTGCAATTTTTTGAACTCTGTTTTGATTTACAAAAAGCCATCCCTTTTAGCCTTAAAAAGAGACAACGAAAACCGAGAGAAACGAGAATCGAGCGACAGTAAGAAATTTTTAGATTATTTTATTGCTGATTTTTTTCTAGCCATTTTCATCGCTATTTTAAAAATTTTAGAGTTCCCGCCGGTCGGGAATCTTGGTACCAATCACACCACCGGTCCGTAAAAAATAGAAATTTCATTTTTTTATCAAATTTTTAACCTTTTCCGCAACCCCTTTTCAGGCTAACTTTTAAAATTGCATCTTCTCCAATTTTGCTTATATTTTTAGCCCTACGACCACACCAAGATATATTCCGCCTCCGCCGTAAGTGTAGCGTGATGCATGATGCCTTAAATATATCGAATTTAATAGAATTTAAACTGCCATTTATAGCCCTCCAATTACCCCGCCGCCATACGTTCCACCGACGTAAGAGTGGCTCAAAAGTGCTCTAAACTGACTAAATTTTCCAAATCCTTTTTTCGTATTAACTTAGTATAACTCTAAATATAATATACAAAGTATAAATCTACAAAATTAACCGATACTAAATTCGAAAATATTAATATCCTCGTATTGAATGGTTTACGGAATTTTCAACACTTTCAAGGGTCATATTCCGATACCTTTTAACTTCAGATTACTGTCTAAACTTAATGTATGAAACTGCTAAATAGTATAATAATGTTTAAATACCTTTTAAAAGTCTAATCGATTTAAGACGATCCGATACCTTTACCTCAAAATAATTCCCCGCATCATATGATATATACCAAGGCAACTTCTACGGTCTTTTATACTGCTTCCCCGACTATACCACTGACATTTCGATTCATATTTCTCATTTTTGAGATTAAAATATCACAATTTAGGCCCCAAGTCCAGTGCGACGTACGCGGATCCGTCCAATCGTACCAGCAGGAACGCTGCGAGTGCAAGGTTCGGTTTTATAGCGATTTTAAAGGGACCGGAAAGGCAGAGCTATGTGTTTTCGGTATATATTGCATACATATACATACATTTTTTATTGTCTACCGTACCCCTTTCAGCCGCTCGTGACGGGACCCCGTTGTGACCAATGCCAGCCCGGCTCATTCCACCTCTCCGAGAAGGCCCCACAGGGATGCATCAAGTGCTTCTGCTTCGGTGTCACCAACCAGTGCCAGAGCTCCAGCCTCTACCGCACCAAGGTTAGTGATTTATGTCTGAGTTTTTAGCTTGTACTCTACGTGTACGATGTACTCTGTAGCATTGTGGAATTGTCGAAACGCTTCCGAGTTTGTAGGCGTTGTTAGCGAATGTTTGCGTGTCGGATTAGGTTTAGGCTTAGGCTTAGGCTCGGCCTTCGCCTAGGCTTAGGCTTATTAGGCTTAGGCTAGGTTTAGGTTTAGGCTTAGGCTTAGGCTTAGGCTAGGTTTAGGTTTAGGCTTAGGCTTGGGCTTACGTTGGTTTATATTGGCACAAATTTGTCTTAAAACGTGCTTACAACGTAAAAAATATATCTTACTATATGCTAAGTTGCCTCATTAATGTTATTTATGTATTGTCCCGTTTCAGGAAGCTGAATGTGTAAGTGTCCACAACATACAACTCGCGTCCATTTTGTCCGGTCAAGTGTAATCATGCCTATGAAAAAACCCTCGCTTTCCCCTCTATATAGCTAATCCCCGGCTTCAATGGTCCTTCAAAAGTCATACTGTCAAAGCGATACCATACCTGCTCGTGTTGCTATGTAATCTACCCTCAATACCTTACAAACCCTCGAAAACATCGCTAAAATCTCTATAAAATTGCTCGAAACCCCTGGCGTCAATGCATGTTCCCTGCTTGTTACCCTCACGAAAATTCTACGTCTCTTAAAAACCTGCTGAATTCCAGGAAGAGCTGCTGTTCGCCGGAGACGCAGAGGGTGTACCATTTCGGATATTGAGGAGCGAAACATAGACTATCATCCGCAGTTCGAGTTCAGGTAGCGAGAGAGAAAGAGCGAGAGAAAGAGAGAGAGAGAGCGGGAGAGAGAGAAAGAGAAAGAGCGAGAGAGAACGAGCCCGAGAGAGACAGAGAGAGAGAGAATGAGAGAGAGAGAAAGAGAGTGAGTAAGAGAGAAAAAGAGATTAGGCCCAAAAATCAGGATGTTTCTAGCCGCCCCGGCTTCCTCACCTACAACGAGCAGTGCCACGAGAAGTACTGGCGCCTGCCACAGCGATTCCTTGGAAACAAGGTCACCGCCTACGGTGGCAAGATGGAGTTCGAGATCGACTACCAGGGCACCGGAACGTTCACCCCCGACCCGATGGTCGTGCTCAAGGGCAACCAGATCATCCTCGTGCACCGTGTTCGTGATCAGGAGCACCGACTCCAAGCTGGACGCCCGGCTAGGATTACTATTGAGACGTATGAGGTGAGTTGGATATTTTTTGGCGGTTGGTTTGTGAGTGCCGGTGCCTTTAAAGCGAGAGAGAGAGAGAGAGAGAGAGAGAGAGTGAGTGAGAGAGAGCGGGATATATAAAAGGGCGAGAGAGAAAGAGATAGCGAGAGAGATACATGGCGCGAGACGGAGAGTGCGAGAGAACAAATGAGTGAGATAACGAGAGAGAGGAGAGAGAGAGAGAGGGAGAGAGAGAGAGCGAGAGAGAAACAGAGTCAGTGAGCGAGAGAAAGCGAGCGAGAGCGAGAGAGAGACAGATTTTGAATTATCTTTTTTTCTAGAGCAACTGGGAGCAACTCAACGGCGCCCCGGCCACCCGTGAGGATCTGATGATGGTGCTGGCTGATTTGGACGGGTTCCTCATCCGCGCCCACCACGTCGAGGAGCAGGACTCCACCAGGTTGGTTATTTTTTCATTAAAAACACGTTATTTACAAAACCTACGGCTTAAAAGCAGTAATATGGCATAGTCAATAATTTTATCCAAATTCAATAACATCACAATTTACAGCAGCTGCAAAAAAACAAAATCGAAAAAAAGCTCACGAATCTTTCCCAAAAAATCCAATTTTTATAGGTTGAATTGCTGGACTTTGCATAGATTAAATTGCATATTTGTAGCTTACGATCGGTTTGGAAAGTAAGCTTGTCACGGGAGCTAAGCGGCATTAAGCAGACACTGCGCCAGGGCCAATATAAAGTGCTTCCACACGATGAGTTTCATCTCGCGCTCGTGCACTTCTTCCACGTCCATGATATGGGCGCTAGAATCGGGAGGTTGTGCGCAATTTGGAATCCACGTACTTGTACTGCTCGATCAAGCTTTCCGCCAGTCCAAACCACGTGCCGGTGATTTTTCTTTGGCCGGACGGTTTCCAGGTTACCTAAAAAATTTGGAGCTCGGTTTTTTAAGTTTAAAGCGGCTAGGAAGCGCGAAAATCTACCCTTTCTGTCCACTAGGTCTAGACAGCTAAAAAAGCTTCGACAACGTTGTCGATAACGTGAAAAGCTCAATTTATTTTAGTGATTTTGGTCGTCTTTATCGTATTTCTATTTTGTCGAGACCTAGTCGAAAAAGGGTCGATTCTCACGCTTCCCGGGAGCTTTAAGAGGCTCTAGAAGACAACGTTACGAATTCTTTTGCTACGTTAGCTTACTACGCTTTACTGTGCATTTCACCAACCTTTCCAACTTTCTTTATCGAAACCGAGGCCTGCTTGAAAAGGCCGGCCCGCTTCTTCTTGTTCCCGTAGCTCTTTGTTGTGTAGACCCCGATAAACGAGCTCTCCGGGATTTGCTCGTTGTTTTTCTCGATCCCCTCTAAATTTATTGGTCTTAAAAAGAACGTTTCCATACCGATAATGCCCTCCAGTAGCTCCTCAAGTCGCATCGATTCCCGGCGGATGAGGTTAAAGTCGGGGGCTCTAAAGGTATTTAATAATTAATGAATTCCTAAATATAAGGCTTAGCTTAGGCTTAGGCTTAGCTTAGGCAGGCTAGCTTAGGCTTAGGCTTAGCTTAGGCTTAGGCTTAGGCTTAGCTTAGCTTAGGCTTAGGCTTAGCTTAGGCTTAGGCTTAGCTTAGGCTTAGGCTTAGCTTAGGCTTAGGCTTAGCAGCTTAGGCTTAGCTAGGCTTAGGCTAGGCTTAGCTTAGGCTTAGGCTTAGCTTAGGCTTAGGCTTAGCTTAGGCTTAGGCTTAGCTTCGGCTTAGGCTTAGAAGCTTAGGGTTAGACTTAGCTGGCTTAGGCTTGCTTAGGCTTTATCTCCTTGCTGTCACGCTCGCTTTAAAGCTCCCTCCCCACCTCTCGACGACATATGCCCATTTTGCAACTCCATCAACCGTAGTGAGCGGGCCAGCCACGCGTGACAGACGTGATCGCAAAAGTTCGGGTTCTAAAATAGATATATTCTCGGACTTAAGGACTTTTCTGGATTTCGGGGGATGAGCTATGGTTGGCCGTCCGAGGGGCCAGATGATGGATTAAGCCCACCGCCGGATGGTCCCTTCCCCAAAATCCCAAAATCCGGAAAGTGCGTACCCGCTGGATGACATTCTTCCACAGCTCGGGCAGCAGCTCCATTTCGAAGGGCGTCATGAATACGATTTTCTCCCTGGGGGAGGTAGTAGTAAATTCTGGGCGTTGGACTGGCCTACCGTAACCGCTCGGAGTGCAAATTTCGATGGCGGTAGGGGGAGAGGCAGATGTAGCATGTTGTAGATTTGAATGGGGCGAACATCTGTAAAAAATCAAATTTGGTCAAAAGACTTGAAGGTCCAGATTTATCCTTTTCCGAAGCGCGAGCAGAAAGAGCGTAAGAGCGATAGAGAGAGCAAGAGAGAGAGAGAGAGCGGGCGACAGCGAGAGAGATACATACAGATAGAGCTAGAGAGCACGAGAAGAGAGAGAGAGAGAGAGAGAGAAGAGGAGGAGAGGAGAGAGAGAGAAGAGTGGGAGTGGGAAAATAATATCCTTACTTTCCAAGGATTACCAAAGGCCCAATGGAAGTTTACGAATTTTTTTCTGCGTCCCAAGAGACCCTAATTTTGCAAATTTCAAGACTGTAAATCGGATTTTCTCGAGGCTCGAAATTTTACGGCCAATTTCGGGACCGGAAATGGCCGTATCCAGGCTTATTGTTTTCGAAAACGGAGTAGATGAATTATTCGAAGGTGAATGGGGCATAAAACTAGGCTAAATATGACAAAACAGCATAGAAAGATTCTCAAAAATCTTTGCTGAATTTTTCTTTAAATCCCAGCTGTCACACCACCTTTAAAATACCCGTAAAAGCCACGGAAATGTTCTCTGGAGCCTCAATAAAAATTCTGACAATTTCTGAGCGTCTGGCGAGAACAGTAAAACCAGTAAAAAAACAGGCGGAAGCCCCAATTAGCCGCCACGACGTACCAAGCACCTGCCTTTCAAAAAGAACCGGTCAGATGAAGCTGACGAGCCTAATTACGGGCCCGATTGGATGGAGAGATGGGAGAATAGCCGCCAAAAAAGACCTCGGAAATCCATCTATTCTTGGCCCTGCTCTGGCCCCAAGAGGTCGGAGAATGTGCCCTCACAACACGGCCAATAGCTCGGGTGCCGCCCGCTTGAATTTAATCAGAAATTCTGAGGCCGGCCGACGGGTGGGACCTAGACGGGTGGGATCGCATTGTGTTAAGGTGGCGCCAAACGTACTTATATGTAAAAAGAGAAAGATCTGGAGTGTTTGGAAAAAGCGTGGGAGCGAGCTCTGGACCTACTCTGACTCGAGCGTCAGGTTGCTCTGAAAAAATTCTCGTTTGAATCCTTGACGAAACTTGACCATTGTGGCAGATTTTTCATTACTCGCGACACGCAACACGCCAACCCTATTCTATTGCGTAATGCATTGCCCCTCAGGGAGTAAATAACGTACGCGTCGTGTGTCGCGGTGTCGGGCCGGAAGGAGCCAAAAAATCCGAGAAAATACTTAACGCATTTCTTTAAGAATTTATTGAATTTTTGTATTTTTGATGACGAACAACTAGATAACGACCGTAAGGACGACAGTAACGTTCTTTCGTAGCGTAACATAGCATAGCATAACGTAACGCAACGTCGCTCAACGTAACTCAACGTAGCGTAACGTAACGCAAGTTAGCGTAATATAGCGCAGCGTAGCGTAACGTAACGTAATGTATCATTACCTGGCTGTACCGTAGCAGCAAGATAGGTCAAAAAAATTAAAGTGAGGGCGACATGCCGAATCCGGGAAAATTCCAACTTTTTTCATTCTATCGTAATAGAAATTTTGGTCTACTTTGATTACTTAATATATCTAAATCAGTTCGCTCACCTTTCCTCGACTTCCTCAAGCCATCCGTTTCATTGGCCCATGCGACAGTCAGCACCCCGTGGGAGTGTGTAGTCTGGAAAATTCGGAATCCAAGTATCCAAATTTCGTAGATATGATGTATTTGTGTGTGTGTATCTGGAGGGTGGGCGGGCCTCTTCTTCACTCAACTTCTTATTTCCTCAGCTGAAAAAGGAAAAAAGAAGAGAAGAAGAAGGTGGAATGGTTGCCCCGGGGATCCTGTGAGGGAATAGAGAGGCCCTCCCCATTCCCTCTACCCTCCTGTACTCTACACACCTATTAACGGATAGAGAGAAGCGAATGGACAGACAAACGGACAGCAAGACAAACACGACAAGACAGACAGATAGAATTCACACCTCGTGAGGAGGGACCCATCAATTAGCAAATTGCCATGGGAAATTGGGGGGTTGGGAGGTGACCGCCGGGACTCACATCACTTTGTGAGTGTCCGGCCGGTCGCGAGACTACAGACGACTCCAAAATTTAGGATCTGCAGGGAGGGGAAGCGCAAAAGCAAAAAAAAAATGTCCGGGGAATTTGAAAAAAGCGGAAACTGGGGATTTTTGGACGAAAAATGAGTTGGAATTCGAGAATTTTTTTAGAAGGGTAAATGCTCCTGAATATTTATAGAAAAAAAATCGAAATTTTCTGAATAATAGATAGAAAATTAAAGATACTGATCTTGGAAAATTATATTCGCTTTTTCAGCCTCGGCCGTGTCTCCTGGGAGGTTGCCACCGAGCGCACCACCGCTGACGGACGCGCTTTGGAGGTAAGTTCAGGTTTTGACGCTTAGGCTTAGGTTTGGCTTAGGCTTAGGCTTAGGCTTAGGTTTGGCTTAGTTTAGGCTTAGGCTTAGGTATAAACCGAGGCTACGCTTAGGCTTAGCATATGCTTGGTCTTAGGCTTAAGCTTAACTAACCTATCCTCATCTACCTCATTTCCAGGTCGAACAATGCCAATGCCCGCCCGGCTACTCTGGCACCTCGTGCGAGGACTGCGCCCCCGGCTACGAGCGCTCCGGCAGCGGACCGTACCTTGGCACTTGCGTACCAGTCTCTAGGTATGTTGCGTGTAATCTACCGTAACCTGTAAGCAACCGCAAAAATTCATGCCCATTTTCAGCCCCTACAATTATTACTATCCGTATGAGTAAGTTTTCATCTGAAAAAACGGTAGCACTCAAGATCCCCCCCAGGATACCCGCCACCCCAATGAATTTTATTTGGATTTTATTTTTGGAAATTGGTTCCTTGCACATGTCCACAAAAGCAGAGATGTCGATTTTTGGGAGTTAATAACGATATTTAGGCCCCCACCGGCTGCCCGTTGCAACACCGCCGGAGCCGTCAGCGCCCAGGGTCACAACGGACAATGCCAATGCAAGGAATTCGCTACTGGTATGTAGAGTTTGTAGCTTTCAGTAGATTAAAATAACATTGTTATATAGGGCAAGCTAGTGGAGACACTTTGGCTAGGCTTCTGCTAGGCAAATTAGCAGAAATTCTTTGGGATTATCCAGAGGACGGCAAGCCGAGAAAAAATCTTTGAGAAAATCCCACGCGAGTGCGGGCCAGAAAAGACTCCTTAAAATTTTTCTACGCCATTGAACAAATTCTAGGCAGGGTAGGCTAGCAGAGACACTATGAAAACTTTCTAAAAAGATAGCAGCAACCCTTCAAAAGCAGGCAGGGAGGCTAGCAGAGTTTATTTGGGATCACGATCGATGAGAGCAGACAGCAGAGATCCTTTACGGGCTTGATACGCAAAGCAGGCTTGCAGAGACCATTTTTGAAGTTTTGATCGGAGAGGGCAGGCTAGCAGAGACCATTTAAGGATTTTCGAGACAGTGGAGGCTATCGGAGACATCCTGTTGCCTTTTCCCGAAACTAGGGCAGCCTAGCAGTTGCAATTTGCGGAATTCCAACATGTCCTCGGAAAACCAGCAGCAATTCTTGAGGATATGCAAGCAGGGACGTAGCGTAATACCGGCCCGGCCCCCCGAAATCGGCCGGGGCCCGAAAATTTCATAAGGCGGGACCCTTATGATTTTTATTTTCTCAAAAATTTTGCTACCTGCGGCGCTATTTTTTCACGTTTTTACGGCTATTTTTAGAGCTCTGTAACCTTTTTTTTCAAAAAATTTTGCCTGCGGCGCTGTTATCTCGTTAATGTTTTAAGTTTTTTTGGAAAAATTTTTGGGGGCCCCCCCCCCGAAATTTTTTCTGGCTACGCCCCTGTATGCAAGCCCTCAAAAAACCTGAATTCCAGGCCCCAACTGCGACCAGTGCACCGCCAACTCCTTCCACCTGTCGCCCCAGAACCCGAAGGGATGCATCCCCTGCTTCTGCATGGGCATCACCAAGCAATGCCAGGTAAAGTGGCCCGCCTTCCGCCAAATTTGAATTCTTAGGCCTCGAGCTACCAGCGCAAGGCGGAGACGATCGACTATGGCCGTGGGGATCGCGATCAGCTGGCGATCACCTCGAAAGATGTGCATCAACCATTCTCGCCACGAGACCCCGCCCAGATCACTGGATCTGAGATTCGCTTCAATGGATTCGCCGAATCACGAGGACAGACGTTGTACTGGAAGCTGCCAGAGAAGTTTGCCGGCAACAAGGTGGGTAGGGATCGTCTCCGTCTTTCTCTTTCTCTCTCTCGCTCTCGCTCTCTCGCTCTCTCACACTCGCTCTCCTTACCTGACCATTTCTAGGTAACCGCCTACGGTGGCACCCTGAAGTACGTGGTGAAGTTCGACGGCTACGGCACCCCCAATCAAGACCAAGACGTGGTACTCCGCGGAAACGACATTGCCATCTACCACCGTGCTCAACTCACCCCCACCGCCGGATCGGAGAATGCCGTTGAGGTCAAGGTACGCGAAAACTACATAAAAATTACCTGCCCTTTTTGTAGCTCTTCGAAGACCGCTGGACGCGCGAAGACGGTGAGCCCGTCGGCCGCGAGCACCTGATGATGGCCCTCGCTGATTTGGACACGATTTTGATCAAGGTCAGTATAATAGTTAGGTTCAATTCTTGACGAAGTGACCATGTTGATGACCTTCTCGCGCAAAGCTGACTCAACGATTTTAGGCCACCTACAACGATGACCCGAACGGCGCCTCCTCCCTCTCGTCGGTCAACTTCGAGTACGCCGAGCCATACGGAGGAAATGGACAGCCAGCCCTTGAGGTGGGTTAGAGTTGTTGCTAGGCTTAGGCTTAGACTTAGGCTTAGGCTTACGTTAGAAATTTACAACGATCGATTTCAGGTTGAACAGTGCTCGTGCCCGGCCGGCTACGTCGGCACCTCGTGCGAGGACTGCGCCCCCGGATACGCCCGAACTGGCGGTGGCCTCTACCTTGGCCGCTGCGAGAAGTGCGAGTGCAACGGACACGCCGGCCAGTGCGACAAGGTTCGTGTCTTCCCCTAACGGTAGACCTTCTCGGCAATGTGTTGTCATTGAACAGCTTCAACCCAATTCTTCTAGGAGTACGGCTTCTGCGTTGACTGCCAGCACAACACCGAGGGTGACAGGTGCGAGCGGTGCAAGCCCGGATTTGTGGGTGACGCCCGCCGTGGAACACCATTCGACTGCCAGCCCGCTGCCACCAAGCCACCGTGTCAGTGCAACAACCACTCCCCGAGAGGCTGCGACTCCTTCGGACGTTGTCTGGTGGGTTTTGGAGGCCTGGGTTGAAGCTTTAACTTTTTAGCAATGCGAACACAACACCGAGGGTGTTCACTGTGAACGTTGCAAGAAGGGTTACTACGGTGATGCCACTCGCGGACGACCTGATGACTGTACTCCTTGCCCGTGCCCGTAAGTTTTAGAGGGAGACAGAGGGAGAGAGAGAGAGAGAGAGAGAGAGAGAGAGAGTGCAACGTTCAAACCCAAATTACAGTGGTGCCTCCGACTGCTACCTCGACTCTCAGGGCCAGGTCGCCTGCCGTATCTGCCCGGCCGGTCTGACTGGCAGGACATGCGAAGAGTAAGTTGCTAAAAAATTCTATGTCATTACTTACCATTCCTCTATTGTCATGGCAGCTAACGGAACCTTAATTCCAAGCGTAAGCTACGATCTATGGCCATTAATTTCTAGAAACCCATCTTTCAATTACTGCGAGGATTACTATCCTACGTTGTAAGTTGAGGACCGGAAAGTTGCTAGTTTTCTTCTCCGCTTCTTTCTTGAAACATTTAAATTAATTTATTGAATTTTAATTTAGCTGAAAAACTTTAAAATCAGTGTTTTTTAATGCCGTTAACCCCCAAATTCCAGATGCGCCCCCGGCTACACCCCGAATACGAAACAGGACGGACGCCGTTGCATCCCGATCGGCGAGATCAAGTCCGACCACATCGAATTTATCCCCGCCCCCGATGGTGAGCAAAATCGCGGCCGCCAGGCAGCTGCCGCAGCTGCCAGCCGCGTCGCGGAACCCCGCGGCGCGCAAACCCCCGCCCCCAGGGCCCATCAACAGCAGCAACAACAGCCCCAACCAGCCAGTCGCACGCGTCTCGTCGTGTCCGGGCGCAAACGCCGTGTCCGCGTCCGCTCGCGTTTCGCCAAGGCGCGTCAATAGGCGCAGCGCGTAGTGTAGCTGCGTTTTTGGGGGCGTGTTTTTGGTGGTGCTCAGGAAATGACTAAAAAATCTGATTTTTGTGGCTTACGGTGGAAAAACAGCCTGCAAAACTTTTTGTTTTTGTCTTTTCTGTCCAACCAAGCAACAAGAAAACCCAAAACTAAATCATTTCCGGTGCGCCAACTCCCTAAAAAACGCCCCCAAAAAACCCGCAGAAAATTCTCATGACAAGCACTGATCGACAGTATCTCAAACCCCCCGGAAAATGCCCGCTGTGTCCCGTCCTTGTCCACTTTTCTAAAAAATGTCCCGTTTTCGCTTGTTTTTCTCTTTTTTGTGTGTGTTGCCGTCGGTTTCCACACTGTCCACTGGAAAGTAGCGGAATCAGCGTAAATCAACACTGCCGTCTGTTATTTTGCCGTTTTATGGGGACTGAGAGTGCATGGGTATGGAATTTTGTTGGCTATGGTTTTTCTATGGAATCTATCTTAGGTTTAGGCTTAGGCTTAGGCTTAGGCTTAGGCTTAGGCTTAGGCTTAGGCTAGGCAGGCTTAGGCTTAGGCTTAGGCTTAGGCTTAGGCTTAGGCTTAGGCTTAGGGCTTAGGCTTAGGCTTAGGCTTAGGCTTAGGCTTAGGCTTAGGCTTAGGCTTTGGCTTAGGCTTGAGCTTGGCTTCGGCTTGGCTTCGGCTTAGCTTAGGCTTCGATAGAAAACCCATAGAGGGCAAAATCCATAACCACGTCTTACCCATTAGTGTTGGTTTTTAGTCCAAAGTCCACGGACTTTTTCGGACTAAAAAGTCCGTGGACTTTGGACTAAAAACCAACACTATTACCCATCCCTTTCAAATCCCCATATTCTAAAACATGCCTAAAATTTTTCTAAGAATTTAGGCCTTTAGAAAATCCTCGAAAAAATCCTGAACAACTGCCACCACCCACCCACCCACAACACTGTCACTTTTCGCAAAGTTGAATTTTGCTCCATTTTTTATTCTTTTTTATATTTCTCACCAACGCCGTCCCGCGGAGAGCTTGTTTGTGTGTCTTTTATTTTTTTGGCTTGTCGGGCTCCACAAAATAAATGTTTTGCGATTTTTGGGCAATTTTGCGTTCAGCTGTTCACGTCTCACGTTCACGTCTCACACCGTTGTATGTGTAATTTAAGGGGTTTTTGGGTGTTTATTTTTATTTCACGTTCACAGAATTACGCAAATAAGGTAATTTAATTTCATCAAAATAGATACAGATACGAAAAAGCTAAAATCGACAAAACTATTTTTTCATTAAAATTAAATTTTTATCGAGTTTTGCCTATATATTTCTATAATAAATTCTTTTCACATACATTCTTTTAAGGTATCAAAAATTCAAGAAGTAAAAAAATTAAAAAATAGGGTTGTTTACACGTCTGTCTTCACCAACAAGTCACATTTTAATGTTTTATGTTGTTTTTTTGGAGTGTAACTAATCTGCGGATAACCTACCGTAATCCAGAGCATATTTCAGCGCTAAATATCTAGACACTGACCCCATTTTGGTTGGCTGAAGTAACCCGGTTTTTAGCACTGCTTCGCGTGCAGATCCTCGAGCCCAAGCACCAGGCGGTGCAGATCGGCGAGCGGGTCGAGTGGTACTGCCAAGTCGTCTCCAAGCTGGTGTGCAATTTACCCTATTAAAACGACTATTAACATAGTATACTAGGCTTTTAGAAAATCAATGCTCAGTTAGGTGACGTAATCGATTAATTTCACGTCATAACCAATTAATTTCATATGGTAATTGGTTAAGCCATACCCGACTCATTATGGTAATTAAATTCGCCGCGTAGCCTATGAATTTCCTATCGTAATCGAATAATTTCATGGTGTAACCGAATCGTCTCCTGGCATAGTTTAATGTTTTCAAAATATAATCTATTCTTTAGCAGATTCTAAGTTTCATAGCGTAATCGAATAATTTCCGATTCTCTCGCGGGAATCTAATAGCTTGGTTATTTGAAAAAAATTAAGTTTTCGCTTTATAATTCAGGTTTTTAGCACATACTCAATTTTTAAGGTTTTAAAATCCATTCGGTTGAATTTACGAATTGACGAGGCTTTATTAAGAAATTAATGATAATTTACCTTACCCGCACTAACCCGCTTTTGCAGCCACTCGAGCCGGTGATCTTCGAGTGGCAACGCGTCGGCTACAGTATCCTGCCCGACGGCGCGGAAGATGATGGAAGGGGAAGGCTAACACTGCCCGTTGTCGGACCCGCCGACCTCGGCGTCTACAGGTGTAAGGCGTACACCTCCACGAAATACGCCAGCGACGACGCGCACCTGGATGTGGCCACGGATTACGTGCAGACGAGTGCGGTTTTTGACAGGGCTTTGATTTTAAGGGAGAAATCGTTAAATTCAGGCTGTAATACCGTCATTTGCATCTTCAAATTCAAAGAATCAAAATAACGCGCAAAATTTTAGCTTTTAGAGTTTCGCTATTAAAAACAACTCGTGCGGTCAAGCCTGAACTCACTAAAAATCACTAAAGTGCCCCTAAAAAACATGTTAATATTCATAATCAATCTAATAAGGAGTGAAAATAACGAAAAAGTTATGTATGTTTTTGAAATCACTAAATTAATCGCTATACCTATAAAAGAAAATCAATAACGAGTGATAATTAACTGAAACCTACTAAATGAGTGACTTACGCTTTTGACGTCACTAAAATAATTGTTTTATGTAAATTTTTGTAACTTCAGGAGCATAAAAAGATGTTAAGATCTCAAAAGATTGTATACTCCGATTTAAAGTATCACCAATTCCCATTGCATGCCAATCATAAATACCTCCCATGTAATTCAGCGCGTCACCGCCCATTCGAGCCGGTGTACACGACCCCGTACCCGCCGCAGACGCCCCCCGAGGAGCGCCGCCAGGAGCCCCCAGCCACCTCGGCCCCGAGTCGGTGTTGTGTGGAGTGTCGCGTAGTCTTAGCCAGGCTACGCATGAAACTAACCCCCAAAATGCGCCTTACTAACCATTGGTTTTTGGTGTTAAAGGGACCGGAAAAACAGTTTAGCCTTTTTCAAAAACATTGGATTTCTAAAGAGGCGCTTGTCGCGCCGAAATTGCTTAAATTTTTTCAAAAAAATTGCCTTCTCGTCCCCTTCAATCCCAAAAGAAAAATTCCTGAGAACATATTACCCCACAATTAGGCCAACAGCACAGCTTAAAATAGGGCTCTGGCAGTGAAAAATTGATTTTTCTGGCCGGAACCTGTCGGAATCTGCACAGAGCACGACTAGCTTTGAATTTAAATACTTTTTACAATTTATACAATTTTAGGCGAAGCCCCACGACCCGTTGTCGACCCGTCGAATGTTGTTACGATCAATGAGGGAGACAGCGCTAGCTTCCGGTAAATTTTTGAAGGGCCTCGACACGCGCTAAACCTGCCTTTTTCACGTGTCGCGGTCCTGTTGTTGTCGCGTTGCGGTCCGCGGCGAACCTAATTACAGGGTTCGCGGAATTACATAGAGTTATAAATCCAGAATACAAAATTATACAATACAAAAAATTTTGAGGTGAAGTGCGCATTTTCGAAACGTCGCGGTCACGCTAACGTGATGCTTTTTCGTGATTTTCAATGGGGTCAATGTGCTTCTTTCAGATGCTACGTGCCCGGCATCCCCGACTGCCAGATCAACTGGCACAAGGAGTACGTCGGAGGGCCTCTGCCGCACGGAGTTTACCAAGCCGGAAACCAGCTCCGAATCCCCCAGGCTCAGCTCAAGGACGCCGGAAATTATGTGTGTTCGGCGACGACGCAATACGGTGTCGGAACCGCGCCTGATACCATTGTCAACGTTGTGCGACGTAGGTTTGCTGGGGCGGGTTTTTAATGCATGAGAAAATGAGGTTTGGCCTAGGCTTAAGCTTCGGCTTCGGCTTAGGTCCAGGCTTAGTCTTAGGCTGAGGCTTAAGTTTTCGCTTAGGTTTAGGCTTAGGCTTAAGCCAAGGTCTAGGTCTAGTCTTTTTGTCAGGCTTAAGTTGAATGGTAATTAGCATGAAAAACATACTACAAAAGTTAGTTAATGCACGTTCTTAGAACGGAAAAGACATAATTTTTTGAGTTCGAAAGTGATACATCCCGAATGGTTTTGTTTTGTTGGCTGCATTTGGTACTGAATGATGCATGCGTTCGATATTTCAGCCGAACCGACGCAGGCCCCTTACGTCCCACCCCAAGTGACGCGTCGCCCATCCAAGAAGTGCGACACGAGCCGCAAACACCCGACTCATCCGCCGCCACCGCCCCCGACGCCCTACCCGGTCATCCAGACCCCGCCGCCATACGTTCCGGATTGCGAGTACCCGCGTGAGAACTATTTTTGTGTTTATTTTTCTGTTTGAAAGGGACTGGGAAGGCAAAAGCTAGCTTGTATAGTCCGGCTGAATATCAAAAATGACTCGCAAGAGATTAGGAAGATCTAGAAACAACTCCCTAAATCTACTAGGCCTAGAAAGCTAGCTACTTTCTACGGGAAAAGATGCAAATTTGATTTTGATCACTGATGTTTTGACAAAGATAAGCCTATTTTGGCAGTCCGTTGATTTGTCTAACCCTAGTGTTTAGTGGGGGTCGAATCTCGCGCTTTCTATTCGCTCTAAAGGGCCCGAGACGGCAGAATTTTTCGATGTTTGCGAAAACCTCTGCTTGAAATTTTTGCCTTCGTCGGATTTTTATTTTTTTTTAAGAAATTGCAGGTGGTTTCATATCATTTTGCGGGCAGTTTTTCAACGGCTCTTAGTTTTTTGCACAAAATTGCATAAGCAAAAAGGTTCCCGGTATGGTTGCGTAGCTGATGAGACCGATTTTTCGGGTTTTCGGAATTTTTTTGAAGCCACCAGAATTTGTTCTTTTTTTCTAGGGATTTCACGCATATTGTCGTTGTCCCTCCTTGTTTCAACGTCCGTCTTCTGAATTGTCAATTTTGTGGCCCCGCAACGGTTTTCGGTTTCTTCTAGCGCCCACGACGCCGCCGCCACGCCCGCGCGGCAAGCAGTGCGGCCCGCGCACGCAGCGCCCACCCGCCCCGCCCCGGCCCGAATACTGTCCATACGGACGTAAGCATGCAAAAAAATAGACAAATGGTCGGGTTATGGTAGAAAGGGAGGTACTGTAGATTGTCCAATCATTCTAAAAAGAAAAATTGGAAAAATTAAAGGAGATTGAAAGGCAAACGTAAAAGTTTTACCGCGACTCGACAAGTAACGTTTGTCACGCAATAAAATGCCGTAATTGATTACGCAATAAAAAATCTAAGTTATGCGTTGCGTGTCGCGGCTTGTAGCTTAGGATACCCATATCGAAAAAAATAGTATATCCTGGCCTTGGAAAGTCCATTAAAACTGTTTCGCACGAAAATAGACCTTTCAAAATTATTTCGACGCAAATTCTCCACTATCTAAAAAAACAAATCTAAAGTACCCTCCAGATACCTTAACCCGACCAATTTCGAGTGCCATTTGTGTGTACGAAATAATCCCGGGTGACGGACTGACCGCTACATCGACATCTACTACCGCTTCTCCCGGCTTCTGACCCCGTTTTCGGCTTGCCATTATTTTATTTCAGTTTATTTTTATTTTTACGTGTGTCTTTTTGTAACGTAAAATTTGAAGTGTTGTCGCATTATCACTCACCCATTTTTGGGCTTATGACGTTTGGGACAACCACAGTAACCCAAAAACTGGCATATTTTAGCCGTGCAAATCCGCGTCGACCCCCCGCATCAGACTGTGAATGAGAACGACCCGGCGAGGTTCAAGTGCTGGACGCCTGGATATAACAATTTGCCGCTTATCGTGAGTGGTTTTTGGATGTTTAGATGGTCTTAGTTAGCCTGCCTCTCGCCGTTAATCCACGGGGATTAAGAACTCGAAAATACTTACCAGGACAAAGTGATTGGGATTGGGTTCCTAAATGATTTCTGCAGCTCAGTTAGGATGCTCCAGGCTAGCATATCATTCGCGCGTTTTTCCCCAAGGCTCTCTGCTTGCTGACGCTTATCTAGTTATTCCTCATCGTATATTCCTCAAAGGTCTTTGCTAGGTTACTCCAAACCTCTACATAACTATTTTTTCAGTGGACTCGCCCCGGAGGCCTGCCCCTTCCACCTGGCGCCCAATCCAGCGGTGGCATCCTGCTGATCCCGCGCACCACCTCCGAAGAGATCGGGCAGTACATTTGCCAGGTTCGTATAATTCTGATTTTTCTTTTTTTCTCTCTCTCTCCCTGAGCCCCAACTTTCATTTGCCAACTCCTCTCCCAATTTTCAGGCTATCTGCTACCATCGGGTGAATACAGTATCAAACGCTAGAATCGGCTCTTTCTTTCTTTTCTTGCCTATCCCCCGTTCCTTTCCTGGCCCTTTAGCTTAAAAATTTTTCATAATTTGTAAAGTTATTTTTAGACCCATAACCCGGCCACGAACGGTCCTCTCCACTCGGGACCCGTCACCCTTGACATCAACCGTGCTCCTCGTGAGTTTTTTGGGTATTTTGGGCCTTTTTTCTAAAAACTAGAGTATTTCTAGAGCATCGTTTTTGCTTTTGTAGGGCTTTAAAGATACTATATATTTTTATTTTAAGGCTAATTTTTAAATTCTAAATTATTAATTACCTTCGGGGGTTTGAACTTAAAGTTACAGTCGTTATTAAGAAAATCTAGCAAGTTTTTTCCTTTATTTCTATGCCTTCTGTCACGATTTCCGAGTAAACACAGTATCTTTTGTCAAACGCGATGTACGAGTTTTAAAGAACCGCAGAAGTCAAGTAATTTGTGAAAATCGATCTGCTGAGTAGTAGCAAAAATCGAAACCTCTGAATTGCCTTCTGTGTCCCTTTCACCCACCAAAAACCTATCCACAATCAGCATGCACCCATTTCCGAGACTTTCCTGTGCACGCGCACGTTTTATAGCGCCTGCCGGACCCCGGGTCGAGCCCGTCGAGCAGACCGTAGATGAGGGAACGCCCTCCCGGATCCGCTGTTGGGTCCCCGGCCAGCCGGACGCGATTGTCCAATGGACACGCGTCGACCAGCAACCTATCAACGATCAAGCAATCGTCCGCGACGGCTACGTGACGATACAAAAGACAAGGGGAAGCGACGAGGGCGACTATCTGTGCACGGCCACAAACCCAAGGGATGGCCAGCCCCAACGGGCACCCCTTGCACGCATTAATGTACAGGCGCCGAAGTTCGTACAGCCGCAGATTGAGCAAGGAGGTTTGTGAGGTTTCCAAAACAAGGTATTTTGAAGTCGTCGGTAAGTTTGTTGATTTTGGCATGGACTTCTCCTCTGCCCGCACCTTCTATCTATTCTTTTGCACAAAAGTGTGGATTTTTAGATCACTAAAAAGATTGATACCTTGAAAATCAGTTCCGGTACTGATCGAACATTGAATTGCGCTTTAAGACCATGCTGCAAAAAACTTAGCACTCAATACATCCCTACGGCTTATAACTCCCCCATTTTAGCCCCAGCCGCCCCCGTCGTTGACCCGCCACACCAGGTGGTCGATGAAGGCGAACCTGCCCGAATCCGTTGCTACGTCCCTGGACAACCGGATGCTCAGATCAGGTTTGGAAATAAGTTCATACCTTTAACGGTAGTGAAATCAGATGGTCAAAGAACGAGCGCGACCCGCTGCCACAACACGCCAGCGAGCGCAATGGAGAGCTGACGATTTCGAGGACCCAGAAGGTATGCGGCGCGGGACTTGGGCTTAGCTTAGGCTTCGCTTGGGATTTGCTTAGGCTTAGTTTACTTAGGCTTAGGCTTCCGATGATAGTAGGTGGCACCTAAATACGTATATTTCTAGGCGGACGCCGGAACCTACACCTGCACGGCTTACCCACCAAATGGAGGACCACCCCAATCCGTCCCCGCCACAGTTGAAGTCAGGCGACCAGGTAGATCCGGCTCCGTTTGTCCGTTTTCCTACCTCAGCAAACAAGCATCCAAAAAGCTTCGAGTGCCCTGAAGTGCCTGATTTGTGTGCCCGTGCTTGGCACGCCTGATTTTCTGAATCTGTCAAATCCCCCATTTTTACGGATCTTACAATCGATCTAGTAACAATCCCAAAACCCTGATGCTAACGATTTATCATGCACGGTGTGCCGCTTTAGACAAGATTGTCGTGGAAATCGAGCCGAAGGAGCAGACGAAGGAGGTCGGAGAGCCGTTCTACATCCGGTGCTTCGTGCCTGGACACCCTCATCTGAAGGTATGGTAGTAATTCTATAGGGACGCTGCGCTTCATTCTTGAGAGAGAGAGCGAGAGGGAGAGAAGGAGAGTGTTAGTGAGAGAGAGATAGAGAGAGAGAGGCGCAGGCGTAGCACTTAATAAACCTTCGTGGGCAGCTCTGGCCGACGTATATCCTTTTCGTTGCACGCTACCCTTTTCCAGCTGGTGTGGCGCAAGGTTGAAGACGACTTACCGCGCGACTCCTTCGAGCAGAGCGGAAGCCTCCGTGTCCCTCAGGCCCAAATGACCGACGCCGGAGACTACATCTGCTCGGCAAAGGACCCATACTCTGGGGAGATTGTCGACTCCGAACCCGCCGCCGTCATCATCAAGGACAACGCGTTGCCGCTGGAAGGTCGACTGGGTTTTAAAAAATATTTATGAAATCCTGAGAGCTGCACGGATTTCTGTATAATCTTTTCAAAATTATAATGTTTTTCACTACGCGATGTGAATCACAAAAAATTAATTTTGCGCTGACGTGAAGTCGGAATTTAATTTATTGAGATTTCCCGCATTTTGCACGTTTTGGAATGGAATGTGACATCTTGATTTTCAAAGCTCAAAAATCACGCTTCGTTTTATGCACGCATAGTCTTTTATCATTTCCAGAAAGCGGTGTTTAATCCGTATTTTTAGATGCCGACATTGTCGAGATCCACCCGGCTCATCAGACCGTCCCGGAACACGATAAGGCCAACATCAGGTGCAATTTAGATACGTCTGTAACCTTGGTATTTTAGATGTTGGGTGCAAGGAAAGCCGGACGCTCGTTTGACGTTCAGAAGACGCGACGGTGGACCGCTTCCGGACAGCTCGAACGAACGCGAGGGTACTCTGTACATTGATGATGCTACCATGGTAAGTGGTGTTTATTGGATAAGGCCGTAGGTTTAAGCTGAGGCTTAGGCTTATGTGTAGGCTTGGCTTAGGCTTAAGATTGGTTTAGGCACGGGCTTTGGCATAAAATTGACGACTTGTAAATTAACATTGCAGGCCGACGCCGGCAAGTACTACTGTATCTACCACCCTGAAAACGGCGGATCACCGATCGAATCCGACAACTCCAGACTTGAGGTCACCGCTGGTAAGTTACAGCCATAATAGCTTTTCATGTATCAAAACGTGGCGGGAGTTTTTCAAGCAGTTCAGGCTGTTATAAATTTGAGCACATTTTTCTCGAAAAGTTCAAGAGCCTCAAAATCTGTTCGCCTTTCCAGCAGGCTGATCTATCCTTGCGCACAACTTTCCCCTTGTTCAGCTCAGCTACACCCTTTCTTATCGACACCTCTGTCTTTAAGCCTATCCTTTCTTTAGCCCAGGGCAACCCGCCGAAGCCCGAGGCCAGCCCGCCACTTCTCAGCCTAGCCCCCGGCAGCCCCGGACGCTTCATCTGCAACCCCAACTCGGACACCCCGGCCAAGGTCAAATGGGGCTTCGGGTCTGCCAACGGCCCACTCCGCGGTGATGTCACCCAAGAGGGAGATGATCTGGTCATTAACTCAGCCGACGAGAAATCGGTCGGCGAGTACATCTGTACGGCGACGAACGAATTTGGAACTGGCGAGGCGCCGCCGGTTAGGATGGAGATTACCGATGGTTTGCTTTTTGGCTTTAAAATTTTTTTTTTATTATTTTTCTATCCCTGTCGTGGGCACCGTTTTTCCCTATCGTTTTCTATGCACTAGCCAAAGGTTTGATCTTAGCTTTAACCTATCAAGCAAAAATTGCAAAAGCTAGAAACCGGAAAAACGCGGAAAATCTGAAAATGAACTTAGGGCCTGGAAAATGATCTAGATGCTTTCTAAGAATCCGAACGATTGAATGCTATACAGGCATGCGATCACTAAAAGGTACCCGTATTTAGTCGAAGAACCGCCAACGGCCACCGTCGTCCCGCGTGTGTGGAACGGCAAGCCTGGAGATCGTCATCAGTTCACTTGCGTAGTCACCGGAAACCCGACCCCTGAAGTAGGGTCATTGAAGAGCTTGACCTACAACTCTCATCTTCAGGTCTCCTGGATCGGTCCCAACGGCTCCCCGCTTGCCCACGACGTCACCGAGATGGAGGGCAACAAACTTGACTTTGCCAACGGCAGATCCGAGTTGAACGGAGAGTACACGTGCACGGCCCGGAACTCGGTGAGTTTCGTATTGTGACGTAAAGTCGCGAAACGAAATGCCCGATCGTAGCGAATTGGCGTAGAAATTTTTGCTTTGCGCGCACAGGGTCAGTGTGTGTGTGTGTGTGTAAAGGAGCGCAGTGTTGCCGACCTTGGGCTACGCTGGGCTCCTTTGTGCCCCAGTATAACATGCGCTCTATGCCTTTCTTCCTAAGCTACCTAATTTACGCGGGGTTATACTTTAAGTCATCACCTAATCGATAGATTACTTTATCTCTATCTTTAGGTGGGAGAAGCCTCCGACCATGGAACCGTCCTCATCGGCCCGACCCTCCACGTGACCACCAACCCACCTGGCACCACCATCGTTGTCACCGTCGGCCAGGAAGTCAAGATCGAGTGTATCGCCACTGGATCCCCTGGAGATCCCGAGCCATCAGTATGTTTTATTTTTGCCTTACGAAGACTCGACGAATCTGAGCATCTACAAAAACGTACACAACCTCCGATTTCAGGTCGAATGGCTGCACGACCCGGGACCGGAGCGAGGTGACCTCCCCGACGACTGGGTCCCGATCACCATCTCCGAGCAGTTCCTCCACCACCCCTCCATCGGTCTCGGCAACTCGGGCATGTACACGTGCAAGGGAACCTCAGACTTTGCCACCGCCTCCAAGAACATCTTCATCAAGGGTAGGTCGAATGGGGTCGATTTTTGTGGATGTATTTTAAGACTAGCAATATATTAGCTTTTTTGAGAAGAAAAGCTCAGATATCTAGAAGATTTGATGAGAAATATTGGCTTGGAGAAACCAATTAATCGGTAAAATCTACAGAGCAACAAGATGACTCAAAGTGTTGTTTTGTAAACAACACTTGTAAATTATGGCATTAAAAACATATACAATAAGACCTTTTCAAGTTCTTAAATGTATTTAAAATCTTTTAGTCGAATATCCTGAATGGCCAGTGTGGCCCGTGCAACCGGATCCGAATTGTAAGAAGCTATCTTTTGAAATTGTATTTTTAAACCCTTTGCTTTATTTGTCTAAAAAAAATTTCCAATTCTTATATTTCTTTTATTTTCCATTCAACTTAAAATCTTTAATTTTATTGATTCAGGCGACCCGCCGCAAGGTACAGTGCATAGAGCTACATGGCATTTTTATTTTCTATTGTTTTTCCATTTTCGCTTTATTCGATTTTTTCCTATTCGCCGTTTTGTCTTTTTCCGCTCTCGATTTTGCTGGACACCTTGAAGCTCTTAAATTTTAGAAGATATCCATGTGCCGACCACAACAACGACAACGCCTTGCTACAGTAAACACCTTTTCTGTAAGGCTCATTTCTCCTGTAATTCAGCCTATCCGGAAGATCCGGAAGAGCCGGAAGAACCGGAAGAACCGGAAGATGAGTATCCAGTCGAAATTCCCACCACCACATATAACTATGGTAATCTTGCACTGAAGAATCTAGGGAATTTTGCTTCTTCCAGAGAGGGTAGATCCGTTTGCTGACGAAGAACCGGAAACGTACCCTACCACCACCACTACCCCATGCTACAGTAATTTCTAGAGAGATCTATCGATAACTTGCCATTTTAGCATATCCCAAGTACCCGTCGTGGCCAGGTTGGGACTTCCTTTCTAGTTTTTAGCTTTTCTATATTTTCTGAATTTATGATGTTTTTACAATCAGTTTATAACTCGAAAAATTCCAGTTATGCCCACTACTACCACGACAACGCCTTGTTATGGTATGCTAAAATCTCCACGCCTAAAAATATTTTCTAGAACCTAGTACCCCGAGATGGCCGCCGAGGCCGGGTCAGTGAATTTCGCATTTTTTGATTATTTAAATTTTTTAAACTTAGCTTTATGTAATTTTTGTTGCGCTTCTTTCTCTATCATCTCAAAGTATGTAAATCATCGTAAAATTTAAGTTACTCGCCCGCCGGTGACCTGGTACCCGCCAATTCGGACAACACGACGCCCCAGACGTAAATAGTTTTCTTATCCCTAGAACGTTATCTTATGGCCGTTCCGTAAGACCCTAAGACTAAGGATATAAGCTGGTTCTGAAAATACCTTCTGTTATACCCTACATAATACCTTTGTAAGCGGATATCTTTAGCCCCACCCCCAAGGCCTACTACTACTACGACAACACCGTGCTATACCACACGTAATAAAATATGATTTCCTTTTCCCCGTTCTTTCTTTTCATTTTCCATTATTATTTTGTAGTTTTTGATACTTTGAGCCTATTTAAAAAACGCAGCTCCTTTAGCCCGTCCGCCTCCTCCACCTCCCACCACTACCACCAGCACCACCACTCCTTGCATAACACGTAAATATACCTTTTGTCGAGTGAACCTCCTAGAAAATTACGTTTGTACGTTCAAAGTCGTTCTTTTAGCTCCTTTGTGGGTGACGTCGCGACCACGCCGACCTCCACCACGTACTTGATTTTCTATATCCCTTTTTATGCGCTATTTCTTAGCTCCCACTACAACTACAACAACAACAACTACGCGTAGACGTAATATACTTATTTTGTAGAAGTTATACCTCAATTTTCTTTTCTATTGTTGGCTTTTTACTTTACATTTTGCACTTGAAAAAGTCTATCTAGTATACTTTAAAGTTTAGCCCGTCCCCCACCTCCCCCACCCACCACAACAACTTCGACGACAACTCCTTGTATAAGTAATTTTTATTAACAAAGGACTTGGGGCTATATCGTGGACTTTCTACGGTACTTTCGATCATTTAGCATTCCGTCCACTTCCCCCACGACCACCTCCAAGACCCGCTACCACTACTACCACCACAACCCCATGCTGGACCGGTGGATTTTCTTGGATGTTTTTATCGAATTTTTAGACCCACCATTCCCAATCCGGCCGACCCAGCGTCGTAAATTTTTACTTTCTTTTGTCATTTTTGGTTTTAAATTTCTGTGATAACTTAAGCTTTTTAGCAAGACCGCCCCCGCCCAGGCCCACAACTACGACAAGGCGCCCAACCAGTAATTTTTTTACCTTGAAATTGCATATTTAATGCAATGAGGGCAGGCTAGCAGAGGTTTTTAGGGAATAGAGAACTGAGATAAAGTGCTATTTTTTTGGAAGTTGCAGTAGCGTAGCAGAGGTTCTTCAGGAACTACAAGCCAAAGTAAATTATGTCAAAAAACCGTATTAGCTCGTCGTCCACGTCCACCTCCACCACCCCCAACTACCACTACCACCACGACACCGTGCCCAATCCGTAATAGTTCAGCTAGTTATTTTCATTATTTTACTATTCCTCTATCTTTTTTGCCCTTATTATAACTATTTTTTTATTCGTCTTATTTTTTAGCCAAGCCCCAATACATCTACGTGTACCCGAAAACGACGCCGTGTCCAAGTAATAGTTTTCGCTATTTTCTGCTCTCCTTGGACCGCTACCTAAATACGTCACTTTTCAGCATTCCCGCCGAAAATTATCCGCATCCCGGTCCCATATCCGGTCACACAAATACCAAGTATCAATTTTTTCATCGTTACGGTTTTTTGCAATTTTTTCCATACCTTAAATGATTTTGACGTTACTTTAGTCCGGCCACCACCCCCACGACCAACCACTACCACCGCAGCACCAGGTGCTAAAAATTTTGTGTAACCTTGCCTGCCCGGGTTTTTTCATCGTCTTCTAAATGACGCCTTTGTTACAGTAACCGAGCCACGGTATCCTCCCCCAAGACCGACCACTACCACCACGACACCATGTGGTAATAATTTAGCTCAACTTTTCCTGTTTGACTTTATTTTTACGCTTCTGAAATACGCCCTTATTACAGTAACGGAGCCAAGATACCCTCCCCCGAGGCCGACCACCACCACCCGGAGACCAGGTGGCCAAATTTAGCTTATTTCGTCTTGGCGGAATTTTCTTTGCGCTTTAATAAATTACGCCTTGTTGCAGTAACCTGGCCAAGATACCCCCCACCAAAACCGACCACTACCACCACGACGCCGTGGTAAATTAGCATAGCTTAATTTTCTTGATTTTTCCTTCCTTCTCTAAACTACGCCGTTGTTATAGTCGAGCCCAAATACCCTCCACCAAGGCCAACAACCACTACCACTACTCCTTGTGGTAATTTTTGGCAGATTCTTTTTCAATTCTTCTTGATCTGTCTTTCGAAGTTATTTTTGGTTTTGTTCTTCTTTTTATTTTCCTTTAAAGAACTGAATCTATTACAGTGACCTACCCGGTCGAGACCACCACCACAACAACCCCATGTGGTAATTCCAACCCGAGTTCTATGAATTTTTGTAATTCTTAGTCACCGATCGACCCTCATGGTGGCCTAGGCCTATTTTCCGACCTGATCGATACGAATACGGTATTTGCACCCTTTATTGCTGCTATTTTTGTATACCTAGACGAGTATGGCCGTCAACTTGAAGGCGTACAACCAGAAGCTGGCCCATACATCGACCCCAGATATGTGCATGTTCCCTATAATGGTATTTTTGCCATCTCTGACGTTGATAACCTTTTTGAAGGAGATCAAGCAGCCGATAGATACGAGGGAGAAGAAATTGGTAAGTTAACGGTTATTAGCCGATGTTAATTAATATCCATCTCCAGCCCTTGAAACCACGGATGAAAACGACATTTTGGCATCAAATTCGGAGAACCAACAAGAAGCCTACGAGCTGCCAGTCTCGGAGGAAAGGCCAGAGGGTTTGTTACGAAGAGAGCTATGAAAAACAGTGGATTCAGCAGAGACGGCAGACACCGGGCCCGATTTTCATCAGACACCTGCGCGAAGGAGCTGTAATTTTTCTCATAAAATCCGGAATTTAAAATTTAGACCAATATCGAGACCCGTATGATAGGAGGACACAACCCGTGGCGCAAAGCCAATGGGGTAAGCTGTAAAAATCAACGGATCAATTTCTTGAGCTTTTAGCAAGAGACCAAACCGCTATTAAGCAAGAAGAGGACCTCTACAAACGCGAACAAGAGCGGAAAAGGCTTGAATGGGAGCGAATAAAGCAACAACGTATGAGTCGTCTTTCGATCCAAAGCTTTTGAGCTTTTAGGAGAGAATGAACGAAACGGAAATTCGCGCTGGCCGGAAACGACCACCTATAAATGTAGGTAGCTTAAGAGAAATTACAGACTTGGTCAATTCTCACATGACCTGAGGTTTAGATACCTACCAACCCCCATATGGCGATAGCCAAAATGGCCGTTATCCTGGTCAAAAGGTCAATAAAGGAACCATTGAGGGAATGCTTAACGATGGTGAGAATCCTTACGCTGAATCGTCACCAAAAATTTTAGCCGCAAATCAGCAGAGATATCCTCACCAGAACGGTATTTCCTTTCCGTGAATTTATTTTTTGCCGATGTTTGTTTCCATTTTTAATGTTGTTTTTCATTTCTTTACATTATATTGCTTTTTCACTGGATTTTAGTAGCTACGCCATTGCATAATTTATCACCGTGTCTTTAGATAGATACGACGATCGCTATGGTAAGCAACAAGGCCGATACCCTGGGCAAACAGTCCCAAAAGGAACGGTCGAGGGGATGATTAAAGATGGTAATAAAATGCCGTTACGTTGATCAGTTACCAAAAATTTCAGCCGCACGCGAGCAGCGATATCCAAGGCGAAACGGTACTCCCTTGACTCCGTACTTTGTTTCGCTAATTTTCCTTGTTCTTTTCTATTTTTGATTGATTTAGCTTTTCCATTTTTGTTTCTATTTTTTCGCTGTTTTATGTTAAAACACTAAATTTAACTATATTCAGCGGGCAGCTATCGAGAGAACACGAGATATGTTGACGACTTGATAAAACAGCGACGCGGATATAATTAAATTTATTGTTTTGGTTCTGGAACCATTATTCTCTTCCTTTTCGATTATCTATTATCTTAATTTCGATCTTTCATCAAAAATCCTCAATTTTGTTGTTCTTACATTGCCACCGTTCTTTCACTCATCGTCTCCCACTTCTGATTTGGTACAAACCTTTACACGTATTTTTATTGTTGTTGCCTTGTAATAAATTATTTTATTTTAGTAGAAACATTAAAAACAGCATGAACATACAGAAATAAACAAGGAACAAAGTTACAAAAAAAAGTCTAAATAAAACCAGTTAAAATAAATACTCGAAAGGACTTCCTGCAAAACTTCGCATGGGATCGGGCGCCAAAAAATCGATAATGATTTCCGAAATAGGCGGCAGGGTTTTTTCGAGGGCTAGCCACGCATTAATGGCAATAGATCCTGATCATAATGCTTCTTTTCCAGTTGTCGAACCATCCAAGATCGCCACGGTCACCGTTCTCGGTGGCAACGTGCAACTCTTCGACCTTGGCGAGCCGGCCGAGCTGACCTGTGCCGCCACCGGATCGAACCTCGTCGACCGCATCGAGTGGTCTAGGGTAAGATTTTAATCATGGGTTCTTAGAATTACACTTTATCGAAATCACCACCATTTTCAGGTGCAAGACCAACTGCCCCAAGACGTCGAGGAGCACAACGAGCAGGGTGTTCTCCACTTCCCGTCGTTCAAGGCCAACTACGCTGGAGAGTACGAGTGCCGGTGGGTTCTCAGAACAGTTTTTATCTTTTCCATAGCCTATAAGCTGTAAAATATCCAATTTTAGTGGATTCCGAGGAAGCGAGGTCATCGCCACCTCCACCGTCCACGTCCACCCCAGCAGCGAGGACGTTGAGGAGGCCAGGGTAAGAAATTTTTCATCCTGTAGGTAAACCGAACTTTTAGGTTACCATCGACCCACCACGTGTCCGTGTCGTGACTCAGGGTGACGCTATCGTTCTGAACTGCGCTGTCGAGGGTACGTTAAGCCTATGCATTCCCTTACTGGGATTACCTTTTTCCTTTTCTAACTTTGCTGTGGTTTCTTTTTTGGTTTGAGCTAACGCTTTAGCACACGCTAACCCGCACCGACCGGCCGACATTGTGTGGTATTACACGAGAGGTGGGCTGAACGTCATCGGTGTGTCGACAGAGGAATATTTGCATATTAACCGGATAAGGTAGAGGACTTAACTAGAGCGAGAGGTAGAGAGAGAGAGAGAGAGAGAGAGAGAGAGAGAGAACGACGCTAACATTTCTGATTTTGCTTTTTCCAATAACTAACACCGCTTCCACACAGCCTCGACCAAGCCGGGTTCTACTGGTGCGACGTGGAGGGCGAGTACGAGACGCGGCGTCCAACACGTGTGATTGTCGTGCAGAGGTGGTGTGGTCGGTATTCCAGCTGCTGTACGTCCCCAGGACAAAGACAATTTTGACTTAAAGCTACTGTAGCTCCCAAAAAAACGGCGTAGCAAAAACCACAAAACGCTTGCAGTCATGTGCTAACTTGTTTGTAGCATGTTACTTGCTTGGTGTCTGGTTGTGTTTGAGTGTGGTTGTTGTGTTTTCTTTGCTTGGGTTCTGCATAACAGCTTGTGATTGTGAATAACTCACTTGGTCTGGGTGCCCAGAGGAGCATCGCGTAGCGAAACTGGGCTACGCTATGCTACTGTGTACATGCATACCTGGCGCACCCCCTGCACGTTTTATTGACATTCGCTTTGATCCACAGAACTTCAAAAATTCCAGCTCCAACCCCTACTGTCTTACCCTCATGTCCATTCCAGGAGCTAAGGGCAACGAGCACTTCGCCTGGCATCTGCTGCGCGGAGGACAGATCATCCGGAACCTCGCCAAGACCCCTCGTCTCCACATCGCCCAAGCCGATGCCGGAAATGATTACGGTGTCTACAAGTGCGAAATCGAAGACGACAACGCGCAAGTCATCGGCGCTGCCTACGCCGCCGTCACCATTGGACATTCAGCGAAAAGTCGGCAGTTCACAATTAGATACCTTAAGCCTTTAAATCAAATCTGATGTCATTTCCCTTTGTAAAATCGGGATCTTGGGGCGAAACTGCAAGTGTTAAGACTTAGAAAAGCATTAGACTCTCAAAAGAAAACCTTGGATTTTTTTTTAGAACCGGCCGAGATGAAGTTTGACGAGAACGCCGAGGCGGTGCTAAACTGCCCCGTGTACACGGTGCCCGGATCAAAGGTATGGATTTTACAGGATATTTATGTGCTTTTTAAGGTTGAGTGGAGCCGCCAGGACGGTGATATGCCCAGCAAGGTGCAGCAGAACCAGAGTCGTCTTGTGTAAGCTTTCAGAAAAGCATCAGACCGTCTTTAAAAAAAATGGAGTTCAAATATACTCGCTCAAACAAATCTAAAACTTATTAGAACCAAATCTCCGTATATTCGTTGTTCTTTTTCAGCATCAAGGACTTTGATGACGACACGGCCGGCCTCTACGTCTGCAAGGTCAACATCGATAACCACGTCGTCGAGGGCTACGTTGATGCCATGATTTCTGGTACCAGAGAATCTGCTGCTTTGAGATCACTGAAATTTAGTGCCGGACACCATCATCCAGGTTCTGCTCGAGCCGTCCAGCGAGAACGTGCAAGTTGGAGATCGGCTGTGGTTCGACTGCAAGGTGGGTTATTTTTTGAAATTTGGGCTGGGAAGTTGTTCAAGCTGATGAAACCTAGGCTGTTTAAATTGCATGCGATTTTTTAGGTCACTGGAGATGACACCGCCAACGTTACCTGGGTTCGGGAGGGAGAGGATTCTCTGCCCGACAATGCCCAGGTAAGGGATTTCACGCACGATCAAGGGTTTTCTTTCTCTCTCTCGCTCACTCCCGCTCTCTCTGGCTCTCTCTCGCTCTCCCGGTGTCAGAGTTTTGACCAAGCTAACTTGCCTCAGCGCTCTAGAAAAACACGATAACACCCACGTTTTCAGGTCGCCGAAAAGCGCCTCCAATTCACCGCCGTGCGCGAGGACAACAGCGGAACCTACAAATGCGTGGCCAAGACCCGAGCGGCCACCCTCGAGGCGAAGACCGTGCTGAACATCGGCTCAAAACGCAAGCGAAAGCACGCGCGCCGGGGCCGCCAAGCACGCCGGGGCCGTCGTCTGCGCGACGCCGAGAGCCGTCGGAAAGCCTTCGAGAGGGGGCTTTTCGGTGACTTGTTTGGTGGACGCGATTAGATGGCCGCTTTTTAGGGGCTTTTAAGGGTGTTCTAGGCGTTTAAGAGATTGTGGTGTTCTTCAAGTTATCTAAAAAGTGTCCATCAAATTCTCTAAAACCCTAGCAACCCTAAAAAGTCACGTGCGCGCCCCTATCGTTTTTGTAGTTTGTGCCGCGCATTTTCTTTCATCGCTAATTCTCGCATGCTTATCCCCGTCCGTCTCGGTGCCCCGGTTTGCCTTCGTCTCCATATCGCTCAACATACACAGAGTTAGCCCCCCTGTAGTCTATAGTCTAAAAATGTCGAATTTTTGTCGTCGTGTGCCATAATGGAACACTGCCCTTCCGTAGAAACCCCGCTCCTCTAAACGACCTTGCCAACTAATGATTGCTCACATTTTTTTCAGCGGCTCAAAATTTTATTCAAAAGCCGTGAAAGGTGGCATGGTGCGTACCGGAGTGTTGTAGTTCGCGATACGACACAACTACGCTACACTCCCTCGTACGCCCCTAGCCGCCTTTTCTAACCCTGACATTTCCGGCCCCCGTATTCCTGCCAAAATACTGCCAAAAACAACCGTAACAACCAATCTGGTGCTCCAGCATAGTATCGCCTACAGTATTCCGTACCCCGTTAAAATACTTATCCCGTGGACCAACCCATGCTAATTCCAACGTTTCGCCCCTGCCCCTCCGTCGACTGTTTCCCTTTTTTCTTGCGTGTTTGGAGTGAATAAAGGTTTCGATAGTTTGAATGCTGTGGTAATTTGCATGTAAGTTACCGTATGCATGAGAAAGGTCGAGAAATTGCATGGAATTACCTTAAAAATACACAAAACACCGTACAGTTTACTTACAGGATCTCCCAGTAAATTAACACCAGCTATTACTCGGCGCAGAAGTATCAGTTCAGTCCGATAGTTCCACCATTTGAAAGCCCTTGAAACGGCGAATTTTAAACAAATTTTTTATTTAAATGCGACATTTTACCAGCATTTTAAACTATTCAGGAACGGCCTCTGTATCTAATTAACGGTAGCTTCCGGCCTCCGATCTGAAATTGGTGGGCTTATAGAATTTGAGCTTGCACGTCTCACGTGACAAAAATGTCAGCAAAGTTTCCTTAAGCAGCCGAGATATACGCGTTTAATTTCGCCACAGATGCGCGATTTTCCAAGTGTGGTTTTTGTGTCGTTAGAATCGCAAGCGCAAACTTCCACACTCTACCAATTTTCAAGTCGGAACTCTGTGCAATTTTGCGAGGTATTACTGATTAGGCATGAAACGATTACAGAGTTACAAATTTAAGAGATCTACTGCATGCCGCTACTCATACTCTGCTAGAATTTCATTAGTTCGAGTGAAATTTTATGGCGACCCCGGCGGCAGCATGGATTTACCAGCCCTTGCCTAGGACAATTAGAGATTACAGTTTTAGTGGGCTTCCAAACGGAACCGCTCGAAATGACGCGTGGCATTGGGCAACAGGTAGAATCCGTGGCCTGTCACTTACTCTCAAATTCAAGGCCCATCTATTCTGCCCTATTCAACTGCCGAACCCAAAGTCGCCGATTCAATGGACACGGGCTGATGGGAAGGAGATGCCCGTTGAGGCTAAAGTTGATAGAGGTGAGGAAGGGAGAGAGCGAGGGAGAGAGAGAGAGAGAGCGAGAGAGAGAGAGAGAGAGCGCAGAGAGGGACCGATCTTGAGCTACAGCGCATCCAGCATCTCGTTATTTTTTTAGGCATCCTCTCAATCCCATCGGTTCATCGCGGAGACGCCGGGCTTTATACCTGCAGCACCCCAGATAGTGTCGCCACGGCGGAAGTGCATCTGAAAGTGACAAGTCGGTCCCTAGCTAGCTTCTAAATTCCCGTTCTAGGCTTCGTTCCAAACTTTGACGGCGCCAGTTGGATCGAATTGCCTCCGGTTACCGATAATCAATTCGGCAACTTGCAGCTTGACGTTAATTTTAAACCCAAATCGAATGAGGGTAGGTATTTTTTGCGTTAGCTTGATCCAATTTTAGCCTTGGGTTTTGGTTGACGCTTCGGAAGGCACATTGTTTAGTGAAAGTCAGGGATAATCAAAAAAAGTTTCAAATTCAGGCCTCATCCTCTACACCGACAAGGTCAACCCATCCCGTTTCGAGACCAATTTCCACGCCGGTGGGGTGAAGGACGGCAAATTTGTCTATACCTACGATATTGGCCATGGTGTCGGTGCGTCTAAAGCTTTACGACTTTTCTAACTGCTTTTTTTTGTTCTTTAGAAGCTATTGAATCGCCAAATCGTGTTCGACTGAATGATTGGAACCAGATTCAAATTACCAACACCGATCGGGAAGGTACGAGGATATTTTGACGCTAACGAAGATAAACTTCTAGCTTCCCTAAAGCTCAATGATGGTGGTATCGTCTCGAAAACGCACGCGAAGCCTCGAATCCTACCTTATGAGGCTGTATCGCTGGACATTGGAGGGAGCAGCGGGATTCAGCAGAAATACTTGACCAGGATATCTTCGAATTACAAGGGTAATTTTACCTGGTCGAAACGATACCTTACAACCGTTAGGAGTCATCTCCAGCGTGCTTGTCGATGGGGAACCCCTCGATTTGAGCACGGGGAAAAGGATTGGGGAAGTGTCGCTGTACGATGCTTGTCAAGCCGAGCCTTGCCTCAACGGGGGTGAGTTCAAGATGATCATCTACTGAGTCTTGTCGTTAAATTGCCAAATAATTTTATTTTGCTTTTTAGGCCACTGCATCCCGGCCAACGTCGGCCAGGGTTACATTTGCCAATGCGATATTCGGTTCACCGGCGATTTCTGCGAGCGCCGATCGGCGGCCTGTGGTGATAGTAAGTATTCTTAAATCTTAGATACCTTTAGAATTGGGTTTTTTATACAATTTTAGAGATCTACTATTTCTTGCCTTTGAGTCTAGCTACCACATTTTTTAGACGATTGCAACGGTGGGATGTGCGTGGAAAACGAGGAAACAGGACTACTTGGCTGCATCTGCCCAATTGGATCCACCGTGCGTCATTCGGACTGTTTTGACGCCTTTCTATGGCATATGTGCAAAATATTAATGTATTTCTAGGGCCAATACTGCGACGAAACGATCACTGAAGTCCCAAAGGTCATCTCGTTCGCCGGAGACAACGCTTTTCTCGCGCTCCCCGCTCCCACTCAAGTCGAGAACTTCACTGTAAGATCAACCTCGAAAAAGTATCAATTTTATCCAGGTATCAATGAGGGTTATCCCGCCTCGAGAACCCAAGAACGAGTCGATGCTGTTGTTCCTGGCTTCGTCTTATGCTGTGGATGCTGAAGGGTTCTTGAATATCGGGATTGTCGACGATAAGATTCAATTAATCTACAAGAATCGGGCCGGTTGGTTGATAGTAAAATACCTTTGAAACCTCCCGAAATAGAAAATAAACAAAAAGACATATTCAGCTTCAACAATTTTCAGGAAAATCGACCATTTCCTCGATCGCTGCCCTGCATCCTGAGGTCGAGAATGTCATCGAGGTTCAGCGAGTGGAAGACAAAACGACATTGTCTGTGAATGGAGTACACTCACGTACTGTGGTAGGTAGTTTCAATATTTGTACCTCCACAAAAAACGTAATGATACCTATTTAGTCGTAAATAGTGATATATCGTAAATCTACTCGATTCAGAGCTCCACCTCCTTCCGCCCTGGCACTGATCTATTCGTTGGGGGTTTGGCGCCCGGAATTCCGAAGCACCAGCAAGCAGCTGTCGAGCCTTATGAGGGTTGTATCAGCGAGGTAAAGCCCATAGATCGATGAGCCACCACCTTTCAGCTTGTCATCAACGGTAGAAGGGTAGATTTTGCCGCGCCAGAAGGCTACTCTTCTGGAGATCTGCAACAATGTGGAACTGGCAGTGAAATTGGAGCCGATCGGGAAAATCTAGAGGTGAGAGCACTTTGGTTATCGATTAACTTTAATTAAACAAAAAGGATAATAGTAACAATGAAAATTGTAGTGCTATAAGAAAAAGCAAACGCCTTAACTTACCTTACTACTGCATTATTAGGAGTCCAATGACAACGAAGAACGAGCGACAGTCAGCCCACCAGAGCTTGAGCCTTGGGAACCGGAACCTACCCCACTGCCCACGGTATAGTAATTTTTGTGTGTCTGTCCACCTTAAAGTATTTTAGGCGTAAGAAACGCATTGATTTTAATAATCATTTCAAGAGTGCGACTACCACCACCACAACGAGGATTCGCCCCACAACTACAAAAATCCCTGAAAGACCAACCCCAACGGCACCAAAAGTGGAAGTAACGACGACCGAGGAAGTGGTGCATGTAAGTTCGGGTAAAGATCGATCGAAACATTAACTTTAAAAGTTTTTTTGACGCAAATTTTTGCCCCGCTCTCTCGAGGGGGCTCCAAAAATTGGTAAATACTCATAATTGTTCGTGTGCACGGAAATCTTTAGTAAAAGGCGAAAGATTTTCTCGGTCAAATGCACACGAACCAGAGGTATCTAGCGAGAGAGGGGGCAGCTGATTAGAGGGGTAGTGGGCCTGATGGGGGGCGAGTGGGAGGACAGAGAAGACCCGCCAATTCGATGCAATCATTCAGACTGTCTACATCCGCCCTGACGTCGAACCATCAGAAGACCCTAATTGGGAATTCCCGGATTGGCAGGCTCCTGAGGAGGCCACGGTTGCTCCGACACCATTGCTAGATGTTGAAGAGGAAGAGCAAACGAATTACGGGAATGCTAATGCCGATCTAGAGGTAGTCTTACAATTTTTCCATTATCGGTTAGCCAGAAATTTTTCCATAGCCAAATTTTAGCCGGAAGTCGTTGAAACCGGTGCTGATGGCCGAGAAATCGTACCGGAACCTGCAGAAATAACCACCAGCACCACCACAATTGTAAGTTTCAAAGCCTGGGTAAAAACGGGCAAAAACCAGTGGCACTCTAAGTGTGCTTAATACAAAATATAGAATAGCCTTTTACGGAATGTTTCTCGTATTTATGTGCTGGCCATGCAAATTTGTTCCATTTTCAGGCTCCACGTGTTTTGCCCACCGATAAAGCAAAGTCCACCGAATACTCGGCAAGCGCGGAATATTATGAAACAACTCAGGAGCCGGAACATGCGGTAATGATTGAAAAAGCATCTTTTTCACCATGTTTTTAGCCACATCTTCATGACAGTAGATCCGATCGCAACCAGGAGCCGGAGGTAAACTTTGGAATTTAGCTGCACTCTTACATGTGACTTTTGAGTTTTATTTTACCTAGCTCTCGCTCTCATCCAACCATTCCTTTTCTCTCTCGCTGTCTCTCTTGCTCTATCTCTCTCTCTATCTCTCTCTAGCCCCTAAAAAAATTCTTTTTAGATCGAAATCGAAGATCTTCCCGCAGTAAACCCGCGGCCGAGAGAACCAGAATCTGAGGAGGAGGAAGAGGAAAACACCCCCTACTCTATTGGCCGGGATTCTGAGATTCAAGAACTTCCTGCACAAAGAGTGAGTATTTCGACTCTTGCAAATGAGAATTCTTTAAGCCCACACCACCAGCCGTGGAGTTAGGCCCGGCAGAACGGGACGAGTTGGGCACTACGATAATTGTACCTCAGGTCATGACTTCCTCGCAGGAGCCGGCTGAAGGTACGAATAAGGAGAAATCTTGCTCTGTATATCTCTCAATCTCTCTCACCCTCTCTCCCTCTCTCTCTCACTCTCTATCTCATACTTTCTCTCTCTCCACCGACGCTCGTATTTGAGAGATCGCACCCGAAGTCTGGAGCGAAAAGACCGTACACCCGGACGCAGAACCCGAAGAACTCGAACCAACAGAAGCTGCCCAACCCGATACACCGGAATGGTCAACCCAGCTGCCGGTGCCAGATCTAAACGACAACAGCGGGGAGCTCAGCGGGGAAGAGGTTACGGTTGCCAGTCTGGTGGGTCTATAAACCTATGCCTAAGCGTAAAATCAAGCCCAATTCTGATACGCTAACTGTTTAGCCACCAACTCCACCCCCTACCACAACCACTCCAAGACCGCCGGTAGTCGTCCATCCAGATCCCTATGTGACGCCCTGTCCAGGTAGGTTTTCAGAAATAACAAAATGCCAAATAATATTAAAAAAATACTGCAACTTAGGCAAGCATCAGGTTTAATTCTATAATGTTTCTACCCCTTTAATACCTCCAGTTTTTAGGCGGCCGCTGCCGGTGGCCCGACCTTTGCGCTAACCACCGCTGCGGCGTCAACGGCGTCTGCCGCCAGCTGAACGAGAGCCACTTCGAGTGCGAGTGCAAGATCTATTACGACGGGCCGAATTGTGATATTTGTAAGTTAATACCAAAAATTAACAAAGCCAATCATGCTTTTTCAGTCAAACCAATCGAGCACGCCGCCCGATTTAATGGCGATGCGTTTATCGAAATGGCTGGAGACGATTTTCCGCATCTGGTAAGAAGTATCTAAATTTTGTTTGTTTTTTTCATTTTTTAACCAGTTTTGATATGTTATAAAATCCGTTCTAAATAGTAGACCCAAAAAAAAATTATTTTAGAGCAGCGAGCTGGAGGAGACGATCGAGTTCAAGTTCAAAACGAGCCGAATGAATGGGGTAGGCCGTTTCAAGCAATTTATATCGTAGTTTAACGTTGATTAACGAAAATATCATTAAGATACTTTGATCGTTAAGTTCACGACGACCTTAACCATATGTAAATTTTAGGTAATCTTCTGGCAAGGTCAAAACCCCGACCAATCCCTCGTTGGCGAGGACTACGTGTCGATCGGCATCCGAGACGGCTTCTTAGTTTTTGCGTGAGTTTTGAAGCACAAATTGGACCTCAATTATAGCTACGAGCTCGGGGGAGGCGCCGCGGAGATGGTCAGCATTTTCCGGGTTGATGACGGGTTGATGCATAATGTATGTAAATTTTGTGTTAATTATCGTGAAAAATATCTAATGCTTTAAATACATGATATTTACGTTAAAAATGCTTTTTCTAGGTCTTGGCAATCCGAAAGGGTCGTGATGGTGCCCTGTTCGTAGACGAGTTCCCTCCAGTTAATGGAAGTAGCAGCGGCATCCTGGCGATGTTGAATGTTGATGGAAATGTGTATATTGGTAAGTGTTTCATAAAAACTGTATTTAAAAACTTTTTAATGGCGAAATTACATGAACAAGTCCCCGTTGTGACATACTCTGATCCATTTCCCCCTCGCCACCCACCTGGCCCACTGTCCCGTCTAATCAACCATTCCCTCTTCCTATAGGTACTTCTGGTTCGTGTGCATTTGACCGAGAAAATCTTTCGCCTTTTACTAAAGATTTCCGTGTACACGAACAATTATGAGTATTACACAATTTTTGGAGCCCCCTCGAGAGAGCGGGGCAAACATTCAAATCAGGGTTCGTCCATTTTCAATGCTCAATTTTGTAGGCGGCGTCCCCGACCTAAAATTCATGACTGGCGGTCTTCATCGCGCAAACTTTGACGGTTGCGTGGCGGACGTGACGTTGAATGGAGACAAAATGGACCTGATGGGATCGGCGGTTGATGGGCGAAACGTACGACCCTGCGACGAATGGGTCGCACCCAAGAGGTTCCTGCATAGGCATCGCAGGTTTGGCTTTTGGCATGGCTTCTGCTAGTTGAAGTAGGCCTTAAAGTGAAGGTTCCACCGGGTAATACGGTCGTACGATTCTCTAAAAATTTCAAACGCAGCAGCTTCCGTTGAAATTCTAACTGGATACGCCGGCGAGAAAGAAACAAGTGGACAATCGGTGAAATTTTAATCGAATAAAAATATGGTGCGATGTATTACCTTTAATGATATTTTTGCTGGTACCATCCCTCTAAAGCCGCTACCTTAGCGTTACAATATAGATTGTGCAGTATGGTTTTGTATAATTCCAGGGACGCTGATTGGCCACCCCTCACTAAAACCGAAGCCGATCAGATTGATGCTGCGCTGGATTTGTGAGTCGCAAATATCTTCCATGTATCTCTCTCTCTCTCTCTCTCTCTCTCTCTCTCTCTCTCTCTCTGATTCTTTCTAAAGGCTGGAGCGTTGGGCTTCGCTAGCTGCGCTCAAAAGCCCTTTGAACGCCTTGAAGTTGCCGTGTTTTGTAGTGACGTGCTTTTAGTCTAGACCTAGCCTATAAACGGTTGATTTTTCAGCTTTCTACGTCCTTTAGACGCAGATGCCTGTTTTTCGAGCCTTCCAGAAGGTCATCTAATAAGTCTCCAACATCATCCCCCGGGCCATGCAAATATTTATGTCCAGTCTAGCCAACTTAGAGAGAGAGGGAGAGAGAGAGAGAGAGAGAGAGAGAGAGAGAGAGAAAGAGAGTTAGAGAGAGCGAGAGAGAGATATACAGCTTATTGGCCTGCTGGACCCTATAACCAAATTATGTCCACCCATCCCTGCCAATTAATTTCCCCGCTTTTCAGGCGAATCCGGTCGCGACATCGCTGGGGCCGCAAGGAAAAGTTTTTCTTCTAAAAATAAGCCCTACATGACTTTCTGAAGACTCATTCCAATTGGACTTTCAAGTAGCCAGAAAAAAAGTTTTGAAATCCTTGCCAGTGTTGCCTTAAATTCCCGGTTCTTTGTTTTTTCTTGCCTTCCACGCTCCTTTAATATCGCTAGCCATTTTCTATTATATTTTTATGACATTTGCAATCTTGCCATTTCGCTTATTCTGGTGCTGGTGATAATTTCCCCGTGGCTGCTGCCCTTCTTTTTTCCTGCCGAATAAATGTATTTATTTTTGGAGAAGATTATAATAACAACTCTTTGCAAATTATTAACATTCCAAAAAAAACCACGTCTGGGTTCTCAATGAAAAATTTTAAATAGAATGGTTAATACTATTTTTCGTATCCCACTAAAGGACATTTTTGAGATCTTTGTAATTAACGGCTCTTCGTTGGAAAGGTACTTGATTTTTAGGTAAAGGCTCAATCTTGCCATAACATCTTTTTTCCTGGTTTCTAGACGTTATTTTGATACTATCCTGTTACTAGAGAAAGTTCTGGGGCCGTAGCTCTCCTCAAAACGTGCGCTCCCACTTGCCCCCCACCTGGCCCACTGTTCCCGCTAATCACCTATCCCGTCCTTTCCCTCTTTACCTCTGATTCGTGTGCATTTGACCGAGAAAATCTTTCGCCTTTTACTAAAGATTTCCGTGCACACGAACAATTATGAGTATTAATGAATTTTTGGAGCCCCCTCGAAAGAGCCGGGCCAAAGCCTTGGATGCTTAAAAATAAGGGTTCTTACAAGCATAGGTTAGCAGCTCGTGCTCAAAAATCAATCACCCAGCTTCAGGTACCTATGAACCCTTCCGGTGCCCCAACAACAACCCCATAATATTGACCGACTTACCTTACCGCGTTGCTAGTGTCGCTGAACTATTTACAACCCACCCGAAAAAGCGATCCCTGATCCTGAGGCTCATGTTCTCTCGCTCGAGAGAGAGAGAGAGGCCTGGTAGTGGCTCGAATTTCCGGGGTTTTCTGGGCAAGCCATTTCCCGTCCGGTGGCCCATTTCCAGGAGGACAGCCGCCACCATTTCGGCCGCGTCGGCTTCTTCTCTGCCACATTGGAAGTCTCAGCCCAGCCGGCGGGGTTTGATTCGAAAATATTAGCTTGGCGGCCGGGAAGTTCCGCCTTAAGGTCTTTTTCCACTATTTCTTAATTTTTTTAAGACTGCTGAAACCTTTTGATTTTCTTTTCTCGATTTAACAGCCATTTCCCGTCCGGGCACTCAGTGATTCACTAATTTTAGGGTATACCTTGCTGTTTAAATTTTACTGCTACTATTACCTTAACTAAGCAGCCCAAAGTTTCATTAATAAACGCGAATTGCCGTTTTTCGAGCTCTTATAATTGCGAGGAAATTAGAAATCGCCAGCCCAATGGAGGAGAAGCACCAGAAGACTTTTCTACGTTGGATTCTACACTTTTTCTGCTGTACTTCGCAAAAGGTTAGCTATACCGGGTTATCTTAAAATACTTTAAATTCTAAAGTCCCCAGAAAGTCAGCGTTGGCTCTTTTTTCTTATGGATTTTTGCAACGCACGTGACGCGTCGCGTTGCGCTAAAGCCCCTTCGCTAAACGTGTCGTCTGTATCCCCCAACCAGCCCGCAACATTTCTATAGCGACTAACCGTTGAGCTACTGGGATGTAAAGTATACCAAACTGTTCGTCTTGGACTTGCGAGCATTTTGGTGTATTTTACAGCGTTGTAGCTTAATAAGAAGCCGAGATACAGTGGCTTGGTTTGGCTGCCCTGGGGGTAGCTGAACCACAGCCAAATTCAACAATGCGTTGCGTGTCGCGGGTGCGTTAAAATCCTTAATAGTGCGTTAATAACGCTTTCATATACCCAACCTTTTCGGGGCTCAAAAAGCAAAAACCATGCCGCGGGAGGGGGTCGAACCCGACACCACCGTTTTGTAGGCCTGGATGCTATCCATTAGGCCATAGTGGCAACCCATTGAAGGGGAGGGGGACGCCACAAGAGGAAAAGGTGTCCGAATTCTGTGCGGCAATGCGCGCCCATTGGCGCACAAAATTCGCGCGTCATTTGTACTTGCCAGAATACATAACTATATATTTGCCTCCAAAACCTTGGGAGTTCCTTTAAACGATTTGAACTTTCTAGGCCCTCTCAAAAACCCATCGTTCACCCCCAGCCCCTAACCAAACAGCTGGCCTCCCCATTGACCATCCACACAAAATCTATGGCGGTTCCTCGAGCAGGACACATTAACAACCCTAACCTTGGAACGAAATGGGGCACATGACGTCACACTGCTCTGTTTTGACCTTAACTATTTTTAGAAGCAGCCGACAAGGGTGCCAGCCTGGCCTCTGCCCGCTCCACTCTTTCCACCACCACCACCACCTCCAGTCGCCAAATGGAAGAGGAGCTCGAGGAGAGCCTCAGTGGCAGCTGGGGCGCAGAAAGGTGTGTTGCAAACGGTTTATGGTAGGAATTCAAAAAGATTCCTTACTGTACAAGAGGCTAAAAAGTAGATGGTCAAGCTTAGGCTTGGGCTTAGGCTTAGGCTTAGGCTTAGGCTTAGGCTTAGGCTTAGGCTTAGGCTTAGGCTTAGGATGCTTAGGCTTGGGCTTAGGCTTAGGTTAGGCTTAGGCTTAGGCTTAGGTTAGGCTTAGGCTTAGGCTTAGGCTCAAGCTCCGCTACGCTGGGTTACTGCTGACTATGAGTCGGTGCCCCCGCTTTGATCTGCTTTTCGACTTGCCTTTATGCTCATTGCCATGTCGCTTTGTACGTTTCTTGACCCGTTCCCCACTCGCCCCCCACCTGGCCCACTGTTCCCGCTAATCACCTATCCCCTCCCTCCCCGCTTTACCTCTGGTTCGTGTGCATTTTACCGAGAAAATCTTTCGCCTTTTACTAAAGATTTCCGTGCACACGAACAATTATGAGTATTTACTAATTTTTGGAGCCCCCTCGAGAGAGCGGGGCAAAAATTTTAAAAAGCTTCAGCGTGTTGAAGCCACGTTTAACCATATAAAGCACCCTTTTCCAGACCAGCGCACAAATAGTACGACTCGCACGCGTCGCCATTCTACGGCGGCAAGCATGCGGAAACGGCCAGATGCATCCCGGAAATTATCGTCCCTCTCCGCCCAAATGAACCCGAATATCGAGGCGGCGTTCTCGTCGTGGAAGCGCGAGGAGCGCCGCGAGAGTTGAGCCCTACAGATGTATAAATCGTACAAAATTTCGTTCATTTGATTCATCAAATTCGATATTTTGAAATACACCCCAAAATGCTAAGAAAATGGCATGAATTTTCTGCGACATGCCGGAGCTCTGTGGTTGTAGAAGAAGATCCTAAATCATGGGATGAATACACAATTGTATAAAAGTTAATTGATATTATTTCATTGGGTTTTAGTCATTTTTCCTAAAAGTCATCTTTCCTAAAAGTCATTTTTCCTAAAACTAGGTAATCGTTTACTATAATTTTTTCAAAAACTTCCCTGAAATAAATTTTTTTTTTAATTGCTACTTTGAATTCATAAAACTATTCAAAAATCAAAAAAATAAGATAGGCTCCGATGCGACTAAGCGCTTTTATGAGGACTGACGGCGTTCAAGGCATTTTGCCGTTTCTACACAGGAAGCAGGTATCAAGTTAGGCGGTAACTGGCATCCATATTGACCTACCTAACTTCAGGAACAGTTAATCTTCGAAAAAAATAGTTTTAGAAAAAAGTGATTGAGGAAAAATTATAGTAAACGATTACCTAGTTTTAGGAAAAATGACTTTTAGGAAAGATGACTTTTAGGAAAAATGACTTTTAGGAAAAACTTTTGGAAAATGACTTTTAGGAAAACTTTAGGAAAGATGCCTTTAGGAAAGATGACTTTTAGGAAAGATGACTGGGATTCTATTTCATTGTATATAATGCGCAATTTACTATCGTATAATAAAATTATTTTATAGAGAAGGTATTTAGTGCTATAGAACATTTTATTTTCTACCTACCTATGATGCCCTATCGTATTGTCATCGTATGCCAACGCGTAGTGGCCTTCGTTTACTAATTTCCGGATAAACTCCATGTATTTAACCTTTTGCTCTATATTTTGCGCAATGTGAGCTTCAAGGTTTATCTAAAACCCCAAGTTATGACTTTCAAAGTATACGCTTAGTCTCAAAACAAACCTGACAAATCGTATATCCATTTTCCAGCGCTTTCTCAGCCTGTAAATAATCGAATAAATCGTATTCCGCGTATTCGATATCGACAAATAAGTAATCTATCGTTTTTCTAAAGCAAATAGGCTAATTAAAGCATAATTTGCCCTACGATTTGACGATATCCCCAAAAAATTGATACATCGGCATGGCCGGCATCTTTTTGCGCGTTTGGTACCCGGCTGAAAACAAGAGGTAATCGAGATTTCTCTTTAAAATACTTACATTTTGTTAATATGCTCGAATCTGCGATGTTGTTGCCGGAAATGGCCAACTGATGGTATTCACCGACCTGTTGAAAAATAATTAATAACCCAAATATCTTTACATTTTCATATACGGCCTTGTTTTCTTCCAAAACTGGATCGGCGCCGTAGAATTTACAATTCGGCATCATTGCCTGAAAGGTTTGTCTATTTTTATAGTAAGGAAAATACGCTATAAAAGTAGGAAAAGCTGGTTTTATAAACTTAATTAGCATACCTTTACTTTGGCCTCAGCCATCGCGTCCTTCCCAATACCAAGAGTGACAAATGTGCAGTTTTCTCGCTGAAAAGGCTTACGATTTTGATGGTTTTAGATGGCTTTAGACATATTATATTTTTAATATACGTTTATACGTTTTAATTATTATTCGTTATACATATATGGCACATTTTCAATACAGGTGTATGTTTCGGCGCTGGCGCGAGCTAATTTTTTAATTTTTTCAAATTTTCATGATAATTTTATAGCTACTGTAAAAAATTGTTTATATTTCTTTACATTTACCACCAACCGGATTATTCATTAATATCAATCTTTTGGCTTCATCCTGATTCTCGACAGAAATGATGTTGGGCCCAAATTTATAGCAATCACGCACGGCCTGCCCGGATCCATCAGCCCAGGTCTAAAAAATTATTAAAACTCGAATAAGTTCATTATAATCGATATATTATATGCATATATCATATTATTAATAATATTTCTTAATTAATGAAAATTTTAGGACGCTTGCCGAGTCCGGGGTCCGCAATTTTGGGTGTCGCTGCATGCAAACACGATATTTCTCGATCACCGCTTCCCATCTAGTGTCGTCTGATATAGAAATGCTCTTTGTAGAGATAATTGAAGCGTTAGGGGCCTAAAAAATTGTTGACAAAACGCTAAAATCCCTACAAAATACAACGTCGCCATGAGAAAAATGCCAAATCCGACGGCCACCGCGAAATATTGGTGCATGCTAAATGCCATTGTAGAAATCCAGCTAAGCCAAGCTATTTTCGAGTAAATTTAGTACGGCAAAAAGTGGTCAATTTGCTATAGTCAAAGTTGGAAAAGATCTTTTAAATGGCCGGTAAAGCGTGGTCATCCAGCGGGCCAGAATTCTATTCAGCCTCCGAAAATTCTCATGCCAGAGAATACAATAGCGCTTTCCATTGAGCGTCTCAAATCGTCGTGTCAACCTCTTATTTCTAATAGTAAAAGTTTTTAATTTTACAAAAAGTTACTAAAAACTAGTCGATTCAATTCAAAAATTATATAAAAAATTCAAAATTTTTTGAAATTCGTTCGGAAAATTTATTGTTTGTAATTTCATGTTAATTAATTTGATAATTATTGTATTTTTAAAATTCCAAAGCGTTACGTTGAAAATAAAAGCGTTTAGAAAGAATTTAGAATTTAAAATTAAAAAAGTCTAAGTTCTTAGGAAAAACTTGTTCCCGCGATAACGCCAAAGCACCTACATTTTTAAAAATTTAATCAGATATATGCCTACGGGTAACGAACATTATTAAATGTTATTTATTACGGGGTTCACAAAAAATCACAGAACGCGAGCAACATAGAGACATCACAAGCTCGAAAATCGGGGGTCATTTTTGGTCGGTTAATGGCTGTGCGGGGGGATTGCTAAAGCTCGAAAAACAGTCCGCGAAGCAACGCGCTTGATCTGGGGCGGAAACAGGGGCGAGCGAAATGATTTTTGTGCCATTCGAAAGGGTGCAGGCCAGCGCGTTCGCACGCTGAAAAAGATTTACGTTTTTTGCCCCACGCAAACGTCACAAATAATATATCCTATCCCCCAGATCAGCGGCTTGTTTCTGGAGACGCCAAGTACAGGGAAGGCAATCACAATCTAGTCCTGAGATCTTCTAAATGCAAAGTTGAGTTGGGTCATTAAGAAAGGGGCTATAGATTGCTTAATAATCAAAAATGAGAAATTTCAAAGCGAAAAATTTTTAAAGTAAGCTACCTAATTTGGAAAGTTCGCATAGAGGAGAGATTAAAATTTGCACAGAAAAACACAAATGTCGAGGCGAGTAAGAGAAACAGCGCAAGAAAACTACAAACTACGATTTCTAAAACTACAATAGGTTATTTGAAGAAGGTGTTCGTGAGGGGCTCATCATCAAACACCTCGTCCTCCTGCCCGTAGATGCTGTTGTCGATGGCGAACCAGGGGAACCGGACGTGTTTCTCGCAGAATTCGCCTGAAATTGGATATTAAATACAAATCAGGAACTAGTCGCTATTTAAAAGGTATGAAAAATACCTGTGTATTGTGGATCGCATTCACATCGATACATACTGGGTATCATCCGGAAAACGCAGCGATCGGAGGGGCCCTCGAGAACGCAGCGTCCCCGATCGTTGCAGAGCTTTCTTGAGCATTTCCGGGCACGATGGGCGATCAAGCTGACCGTACTGAAAAGGAGGAATATAGCACTATCGAAAAATAGATATATCTTTCTCTCTTGCTCACTCTCTCGATCTCGCTCCCTCTTTATCCCGTTAATGCCCCAAGATTCAATCTCCTATCAACCACCTTCCCGCTCACTAATATACCATATGGCCAGACGCCATCGGCCTATTATCACATCCCTTTAATGCATACCTATGCGTATCACCACGTGCTTCCAACATGTCTACCACCATCCTTCTCCAATCTGCTACCACTACCACTCAAGCCCGACCTGCTCGAGCGCTACGCCTCCGTCGCCCCGACGTCCACGTGAGTTTTTTTATTTATGGAAGCCTGGTCTTGAACATACGTTTAAACGTTCATTATCTCCAAGATTTTATTTTTAAGCCAAATGACAGCTTAGAAAAATTAAAATAAACAGAAAATGTAATAAAAAATATAAACACCCATTTAACGATGAATTATTGCAGATCTACCGCCCTGGTATGATGAAATTGGGCCGTGACCTGACTGTCCGATCGTCTCCGATCACTACCCCGACCCCGGAATTCGAACTGGAAATCGAAATCATTCCTGTGAAACCGAAAGAAGCTGCTATCGTCACGACTACCGTACCCCAGCCTACAGTACCCCTCACAGCCTTTGATCTCCTATGGAAAATGGTCGAACCGTGGCTACAGATGGATTGGATTGAGGTGAGCTTGAGTTTTCAGACTTGATTTAATCTCCACTAAAATAAGGAAATTAACTTTTCATAAGTCAGAAAAGCTTTTTGCACTTTGCATATCGATTCGATTTTAATTTAATTAAATTTAAATTATGATGTTTTTAATAATTTTACGGCTTTTTAGAACAAACTAACCAAAAACTATCAATTATTGTAGAATTAAATTATTTTTTTTCTCTTTTCAGCTATGCACCGATGATTATTTCTGTTGCCCCGATCTCGATCAATTCAACAAGACTACCGTACCACCACAGCTTGAAAAGCGTATCCCCGCTAAGCAGTACCTTCAAGAAGACCCAGGTTTCGTCAAGATTTCATCTCAAGGATTTCGAGGTTTCGCCGATTTATCTAATAATTCCTTCACTAAAATTGTTACCCCTACCTTCGAATCTGATTTCTTCACCGCCAAAACCTCCACTTTCCCACCGGCACTTTACAAATCTGGCTTTGCTAAATATTTCCCAGCAATCCCCGTTCGTAATTCCTCTAATTTTACTACTCTCATTTTTTGCGCTCTCAGTTAATTAATTTACTACTAATCTATAATTTCTATAATATATTCCTTCTCGTATTTTTGTAAGCTACGCAATTTCGCCTTTTTAGAAAGCATGATACTCTTCTAATTTGGTAATAAAATGTTCGCATTTCCAAATTTCTCCTCAAATGAAAGTACAGAAATTAAAAAAAACAACACTAAAACTTACGGTCCAAGCGTACGTTCCACAAAATCGCCTATCATGCTGCATCTCGGCTTCCACATCCGCTTCGACGTGCTCCACAGAATTATCCCGGCTGTCCCTGCGTCAGCGCTTTGCTTTATCGAGTTGCAGAGATCTCGCTAAAAAAACTATAAATTAAATATTCTTACAAAGTCACCTTTTCATAAAATTCTTCTATCCTCATTTCATCGTAGGGGTCATATTCGAATTTGCTGTACGGATAGATGTCGAGGGGGTGATCGGCTGAGAGGGCTATTCTCCGAGATTCGGCGAGGATTGCCTAAATAAAACATAAAATCATAGTTTATAAAGGCAAATTTCCGGATCAACGAGACTCACTTGAATATACCTGAAGTTCCGGTGGGCTCGATTGTCGCCCAGGTAGAGGGAGGGGAACAGCGCGTTGCCGGCTTTCATGATGAAGGCCAGGCTAAAATTAAAAAAAATATATTTAAAAAAGTTGTTGCCTTACTCGTCGTTGTGCGCTTGAAAATTGTCGGCGCAGGTGAATTCGCCATTGTGGCCGGCGTCGTAGTTGCAGTAGGGGAACCCGTAGAAGCCCCATTTGGCATACGGGCGCATTATGCGGGCTATTCGGATCGTCTCGAGGAAGATTAGACTAAAACGATTGCCATAAAAAGCCGAAATTAAATTGTCGAAACATCAAAATGCCGAAATTTCAGAATGCCCAAAATTTGTATATGTCGAAGTTCACAGTTTCAAAATGCGATATTATTAATTTCAACTAAAAACTTCTACGTTCTGAATTTCGGCATTTCCAAAATAAGTCGACAAATTCCACCATGTCCGTTAGAGCGTACCGTCCTGCCGAGTTGAACTCTTTTTGAGCGATCATTTTTGCGGCTTTGTCGGAAATTGTCGGCTCGCGCTCCTTGACCAGGCGCACGGATTCCCGTTGGTACACTCGTTTGTTTCCTAAGACAAAAATTAAATAAATTTACAGAATTAATACCCCAATTCAGGTGAAAAAGCGGCCGCCACTCCTCAAAGTCGATCAGGGCTATCCCCGAAAAATCCTCGTTCGGGATCCGCTCCTCAATGTGTTGTTGCACAGCCGTCAAGTGAGCCGAGATGTCGCAAAGCTAGAAAAAAAACTAGAATTTTCTAAAAAAACACCGACCTGTGGGAGCCCGCCATTAACTGGCAGCGATTCATTTCCCGCGTGGAAATATGGGAAAGTGCCGAAGCTGTACTCGTAGAAGGCGACGATTTGGTCGCCGAAGAAAGATTGATTCTAGGAGGAAAAATAGTTTGTAAAAAAGACTGTATACTTTATTATGGATGATCTCAAAGTCGTCGAGATGGACCTTGGCGCCTTTGTGTTCGCAGATACCCGTGGGAGCATTCCAGTATACCTGAAATACAAAATGATTCTATTTTCGACCCATTTCCTGAATTTTAAATCTTACTTGGTGCTTATGCATTATCGGGGGGGGGGCAACGTCTTTCCTTTGGGGCGAATTTTTTTGCTAACATATATAACGCCTTTCCTGCACCCTTTTCAGTATTCATAACCTTAATCCGTACCTTACTAAACAGTATTTCAAAAAATATAGATTTTTCGATCAAAAAGCCTATATTCGAATCAAACTTCAAATTTCTAAAGTTTTTTGAACAGCTTTTAGATAATTTTTACCTAAAATATAGGAAAATATAGCTAAAAACGATATTAAACATGCCTGGTATTACGTAACTGCGAATATCTTATAGGAAAAATCGCCTCCCCCCGATAATGCAGAAGAGCCCAACCTCCAAGTGGTTTTTCACCAACCCCAAATTCCCTTTTACGACTTGCAACTAGCGGGACCAAATATGCGTAGAGTAGCAACGAAAACAGCATAGCTAGCCAAAGTGGGTGGGGGGAACAAAAAGTGCCACTACCTCGAACAGCGATCACCCGCCCCGCGAACCGCTTGAAAAGTCACTATTGTGGGGTGGAGAGGGCAGAAGCAAATACAGAGCCGCCCCCGAATTCTATAGGCTGCGTTTTGGGAAGGCTTTGGTGGTGTGGGGGATCTCACAGTCCTCATGGTCAACCGAAAATCCGCGCAATCCAAAATGGTTTTCGGAACCGGTCCCCCGAGATCAACATATTGGGTGGCGGGGGGAACGGCGTGAGTTATTTTCCCGTGCCGCGTAATCGCGTCAGTCAAATTACGAGGACTGTTTACTCGCAAAGTGCTGCGAGTCGAGATCGGACCCTGTCTAGGTAGCCGACTTTTAAAGGAAAATAAACAAAACAAGACCTTGAACCGTTGAGCATCATATTGGGCAGAGCCGATCTGGGCCAGGGCCAGGAAAATCAGGAAGAGCCACATGCGGCCGCGGACGGATGGCGAATCGCTCCTTCTAAAAAACTGGACTTAAAGGTGAAAATGGTTAAAAGGTGCCGGGTCGTGATTCGGACGAAAATTTGGCATGAAATTAAATGACATTCTTATAAATGTCTATACATCCCTAGCAAAATAAAAATAGTATCATTTTGCTGACCAAAGCCATAAAAAGATTTTTTAATTCCGAAAATTAAGATTTTGAGCTTTTCTGTCACTTTGGCCCTAACTCTACCAGCAAGGCAGCTTTCTTAAAATTTTAGAAGTTTCGAACTACAATTGTATACTCACAACGATTAGCAGCAGAATAAAATCGTTTTTGGTCCACAGAGACTGATCCAGAAATAAGATGAACTTAAATGAAGTGAGGCGAAAATATTATCATTGTGAAAAAATAAGTCAAGTAAACCTTTCTTCGCTTGCCTTAATGAAGGGATTTAAGAGTACGCTCAAAGCTGAATCTAACCATAAACTTTTGGAACAAGCCCGAAAAGTAGAAAACAACGTCATACAAAATCAAAAGCCCATCTCAAAAATGCCATAGCAACATGGGGCATGCCAAAACGAGCCTCCACCCACATTTAATGTGCCCATACATACCGCGTTGAATACCGGGGGTATCACCCGGTGAATGCGCGAGCGCGCGGTCGAGGGGCGCGGGTGGTTCAACGCGCACCGGGCGGAATGTGTTTGTTTGGGCAACAACATAAGGCGACAATGAAAAGGCCATTTACCCCATCAAACACTCCTTTGCCCGAAAAATATTATGGGAAAGCCGGCTAGACAAATGTGCCCAAATTTAGAAAGGGAAAGGAAGGAAAATTAGCCAATTTTATGAGAAAAGCTGGTGCTCTCATTTTTTAGCAAAATATTTTTTTTAGGTGGCGCTAAAAGAGGGCGAGACACTTAATTCCATAGCATTTCACACGCTTTCAAACCGAAAAATGTTTACAAATTCTGATTTCTTGGTCAAAAGTTGGGCAAAAGATTCAGGCTTTCAAGACGTTTCCAGAGTTTTATAATGTTTAGGTAATTAACAACGACTACACTAGAAAAATGGCTGAATCTGTAAAACCATATTGTAGTTTATTAATAAGCCGCTACATGCCAAATTAAAAAAAATTTGCCTTCTTCGCCGTGAATACTAAAGCGCCGAAAAATTCAGACAAACCTCAGCCAGTTTCTCAAATAGCCACTCGTTCGAGCGAACGGGCCCCGATGCAGCACTCCGGCTCGCCTAAAAACGTATAGAACTCGCGGTGGTCAGCTGCCAATCAAGCTTGCGCTATAAATGAGGCGGAAATTGAGCCCGTGTCACCCAAGGCATAAAATAGGCTGCTCCATGTGACCGAGATAAGCTCACACGGGCCAAAAGCTCAAGGCTAAAATAAGCGACCGAAAATCAAATCAACTTTCTCTTCGCAGAAGTCCCTGATTTATAGACTCTTTATTATCAACTGCAAAATCTAACTCAGCAAAAAAAATAAACATCATACATACCAAAAAACGAAACCTCTAAACATGCAAATAAACAAAATGGGATAGCGAAATTTGGCGAGGTTAACAAAGTGAGAAAATGCAAAGAGACAAGCTACCAGGGAAAGGTAAGCGGTGAAAGAGAGGGGAATTGTAACTTATCAGGCGAAGAGCTGGCGATAAACGGCAAGGCTGGCAGCCACATCGTTGTCGCGCACGCGTCTAAAGCACGGGATAAAAACTGAAGACAATAGCTTACATCAAATCCCGCTTTGTTTCCGGCAATGTATCGTCCCTCAGATTGCAAATCTTTTCTATCCGTGGAAACGAGATGATTCGATTTTTGAAGGGCGCCGATGAGAAGGGTGCCGGTTTCTAAAACAGACATATAAAACGAAAGACACTAGAGTCTGAAATATTTCTAGAGAAGGCAGGTATTCTTCGACAAGGTAGGCAGCAACGCAAAATCTGGCATTTTGATAGTTTTCTTTGTAAAATTTAGCTAAATCTCGTTGGGGAAAATATTTGGAATGGGGAAAACATATCTAAAAAGTGACACTTCGGTCGAAAATCGATTTTCGGTATTCTTAATACACATGTTAAAGTTTGACGATCTGGAATAGTAGCCAAAGTATTGAACTATTTAAGATTTCTTGGCTTCGCTGGCAGGTTGAGCGTTTGATTTTTAATCTGCTAAATGTTAAAAAATCAAATAGTTAGGTTTACCATGGTGATCGTCCAGGTGGACAATTTGATGCCGGTGTGTGCGGCACTTAGGTGTGCAGAGAGCTGTGACCGTGTGAGAAAGGTATAGGCGCATCGAGGGCACCGGTGCGCTTGCTCAACTAAAATCGTTATATTAGTCGACTTAAAATACAGCTTTTTCGACGAAAATTCAAATATTTTGGACATCTTCAACTATGTAAAATGATTTTTCCGTTGACATACAGTTAGATTTACTAAAAAACCACCATCTTTTACGTTACTAGACCGACCGGAAATACTAAATTAACCCGCATTTTAGCAATCCAGCTTTACCTTTTAGATGCTCCACAAAATGATCCACCAACGCCGAGCAGTCTATTTCGACCTCGTTCCTTAGCCGGATATGCTTGCGCGGCAGAAAAATGACAAACGGGCAGAAGGGGCACCACAGCATGTTCGTATCACGGTGTATCTAAATAGCATAAAGAACTTGATTAAAATCATTATTTACCTGCGCGTAGTGATCAAAAAGCTGCATTCGCGAGGACGTCCGAAAGTCGCAGCCATGCCCTCGACAAATGTACGGGGAATCCTGCAAAACGTTTGCAGGAAATAGAAAACTACAACTTACACCGGCTGGATGAGTTCCCAAGTGTTCGAGTAAATCGGGCTGTGTTTCTTCACAAATCGCACACATTTCCTCGCCGCGGTTTCCGGTGATCCGTGAATGGGCATCCTTGAAATGTAGCTAAAAATGAAAAGAATAGCATGATAAATCAAGCTATACCTGAACATCATATTGGCATTGAAAGCCTTGCAAGCACTCTGGGCATCGCGTCGATATGTGAACCCCGCGCACCGCATCCAACATGGAAAGGGGGCTGGTCAGGCTCTTGAATGTCGATGTAATATCTAAGCCAAAAAAGATACTTATAGCGGTATAACGTACTAATGTGAGCCCACAAATGGCAGACCATCGCTGTCCCGCCGTTGATTCTTTTGTTGCATTCCTTGTAAGTGCACTAAAAAAGGTAAATTCTTTAAAAAACGACGAACCTGAAAAACGGAGCGTTCCAACTCCAGGCCAGGCTCTAGTCGGCGGGACGCCTCGAAGATGTAGTTGTCCAGCCGATCATCAGAGGGCCGCTTTCGTCGTATTTGCGGTCTAAAAGAGACTAGGGAAATCTTAGAAAACCCTTACTCGCTAACGAGGCCATCCGCCATCATACGCGCTGATGGTGCAGGGGCCCGGACGGAAGCGCTAAACGATGAATAATAATGCATTGACAAGGCGAACAAGGTAAACAAATAAATAAGAAAAGTATCATCATCTGGAAAATCGAAAAAGAGGAAATCGCTGTCCGAGGCGTAAGATGACGCCGGGCGTCAATAGGTAATCGGAGATGATTTGATTTTTTGTTAAAATAAAATTTTTGAACAAATCACTAAAATATTTAAGTACTACGTAGATTCTGTGTAAAGTTCATTTTTGCTTGTTTTTGACATTTCGAAGGCATGGACCGAAAACAATCGAAGGTCTTTAGGCGGCAACCGTATTTAACGCCTTGCCTTTCCCCCTCCTGTATTCGCGCCACTGTATAGCCCGTATTTAACGCCCTTCTGTATTTAACGCCCTCAAATGACCACGAAAAGGGTTATTTTAAAAAAAGCTCGTTGCAGGGGTTATTTGGAGAACGTTAAATACAGGGCGCGAAATAGTGCGTTATTTACAGGAGGGCGTGAAGGGCGCGAAAGGGCGTTAAATACGGGTTGCCCTTTTAGGCGCAGATCGATGACTTTTCACTTTTAGGCTTTCCGAATTTTACTTCTTAGAACTGTTTTAAAAACTTAGTTCTTAAAATGACTGTTTGTATTATGACTGCAATTCAGTCTGTGTAAACTGTTTACTAAAACAATTGTTTTATAGCTGTAGTTAAAAAATTTGCCGGGTTCAAACGTTAAACGTTTATTTCTTTCTCTCAAGCCTCCAGCTTTTGCGGTAGGCTTCAAAGTATTTGTCGGTAATCTCGTTGGGATATTGGTTTTCGTAGAGGAAGGCGCTTTTCTCCTTCAACCGGCAGCGCCCGTGGATGTGGCGGATGATGACAATGTGGGCGAACGCGATTCGGTAGGAAGTGAACTAAAAGGTATTGTTTGAAGGTAAAGTTTTATGTTAAAGCTTTTTAAAGTGAAAAAAAAACCGTTTTTCTTGGAAGCATTACGCGTACTAGATGCTGTATTAAATTTTAAAAAACTTACAATATCTAAAACTGCCGATATTGCACTATGACGGCCCAACAGCTCTTCTCCGGATCGAATAGCCATAAGGTGAAGAAAATTGGTGATAAATCGACAGATCAATTCGTTGATGACAATCGGGACGAAGGTCCTAAATTTAATGATTTACGTTATGTTTTTAAAAGATACCTAGTTGATTGTAGATTCTCGTTCATTTGATACTTCTCCGCTAGCAAAACCCGTTGGTGGAAGCGTTGGCGGTATGCCCGTTTGTTGAAGGCGTAGAGGAAAGTCATTATCTAAAGTTTGGGCCTTTTTTAGTAGATTTTCGTGCTGTTTATTCGTAGTTTATTTATCACCCACCAGTGCTGACAAAATAGCCGTAGAGAATGAGAAGAGAAGTAGTACTATATCGACGTTAGGCACTAAATCTATATTTCTAGCGATTTTTTGAGACTTACCTATGGAACTTTGTTGTAGGACAACCATACCCGGGGCGGTAGCTACCTGAAATTTTTGGGTAAATTTTGAAAGTTAAAAAATTGTTTTCAACAGGCTTATCGAAGCTATGACCTCGGTTTAGTTTATTTGTGGGTAGTTTATCTTTAGCATTTAGTAAGTTTCTTGTTTTTTATCCGTTTGAAATAGTTTTCAGCTTGTTCTTGCAAGGCTATAGTCTTAATAATTTATTTGGAGAACCTATTTGAATGTCACCCGTTGATCTATATTTTTTTTTTACACTTTTTGTTACATTTTAACGCATTGAAATAGTTTTTGACGTAGTCTTTCCACGTAGTTTATTCGAAGAATTTATTGGAAATTTCACCTGATGGCCTGTGTTTTTATAAGATTAAACTTCAATTTTTGAACGTGGCGTTTCACCTGTCATTTTTGGTGAAAGGTCGAGACCAGAACTTACCGTGCTGATAATGAGCAATGCCTGTAATAGTCGGGTCTGGCCGCCGGCGGCATACACCTAGAAGTGGAGGGGATAATCAGGGGCGTTTTGCGGAATGTCAGGGCGTTTGGATTATTGTCGTCAGTAGGGGTAGCTTGAGTAATTTGTACCTTGAACTGACCTTAACAGATACCGTAGCCACGAGTCTTTCCAGTGCGATGGCAAACATGCTGATGTGATATAGGAATAGGCCAAAGCAGAAGCAGATCATTAGTGAGTGTTTCTGGAATATTATATTTTTAAGGGGTAAGGAAATCCGTGTTGTCAAAACTTTCTTTTGCTCGCGATACTGAACCATTGAGCCGCAACTTGCTTGCAACTTTGAGTACTAGGTTAAAGCGAACACGGCAGGAAAGCGGGATTTTCCTAGCGTGTTCAATGTAACCCGATTCTCAAATTTTCCTGTAATTTGGGGCTCAAAGGCGCGAGCCGGATGGGCAAAAAGGCTTTGTCACTTTTTTTTTTGAAGAAATCTGGACTTTATTGATCCTTTAAAATTCTTAGAGGTATGTATAACTTCTATGAACGTAAAAATTAACTTACGATCTGTTCAGTAACAAATTTCGAGTCCTCAACAATCCTAAAGTACTCCCCCGCCGATATGCACCAACCCGCGATACAGTTCACCACCAGTAATATCCTAAAATACGAAAGTATAGCTCAGTAAGACAGTTATTCTTACCGAAAATTCTTATGATAGGGTCGCTTTAGAAAAATACAACACAAGAAGTAGATGCTGATCATGTTGGTGAGGAAGTAGAGTAGGAACCGTAGCGAATTGAGCATCTCCAGCTCGTCGGCGTTTAGCGTTCGCATCTAGAGATTTGTCTTTATATTGAGGACAATTTAAAGGAGCGGGCAAGGCACGCCTATGGATTCTCCATCGATTTTTTTTCTCGCGGTGTTGAATTCATAGCCAAGAATCTCCAAATTTCTGCCTTGCCGGTCCCTTCAAAGACCGAAGGAGAGGCAAGGTATAAAATCAAGGTAAGTACGACAATTTTATGAGCAAACAGGCTGCTGTAATGAAAGTAATTTTCTTAGGGACACAATTGGTAAGCGCTGGTCGTCGAATAACATAGATATATCTCTGTCGACCAGCCACAACAAACCCCAAATTCAATAAATTTCCTTGAGGCCCCCTGAGAGGATTTGCGTGACTGGCTGACTATGAGCGATGGAAGGCGGGTGAAAATTGGGTGGTGGCTATCAGGGTACAATCAAAATCAGGAAAAAATGTCCTAGCGACCTAGAAATGTGATTTTTGAGTCAGTAGTAGCTTTTCAGCTCTATTAGGACGTAACTAAACACATCGAGGTGGTCAGAAAATATAATTTGGGATTTTCATGGTAAAGATGGTGAGAAATTTGACGATTTTTGGAAGCAAAACGCCAAAATTACAAATTTACGCGTTTTCAAATTAAAAACAGGGCTAGAAAGCATCGCGTGCGGTTGCTTTGCGGCCGTGGCTGGCTTTTGGCCAGGAATTAGTGGTGGGAGAGGATGAAAGTAGCGGGGTTCTGGTGAGTTAGCGGGGGTGAGCCACGGAGGCTCCTTACAAGGAGTGCCTTTTGGGTGTCATCGGCAAATCCCTTCGAGACCTAGCTCATTCGATAGAGGTGAATTCTGAACAACCCCTCGTGGTTCGTTTTTGCAGAATGGCTTTTCCTGATTTTTATAAAATTAAAAAACTAGAGTGCGAAAATCCCATAGTTCCACGGTTGCTGTCGCCAGACAAGCGCCGCAGCCCTAGGTGAAGGGCCCACGGGTGCGCCCTCGCCCAGCATCGCCGATGGCGCAGCGGTTAACGCATCTGCCTACGAAATTTGTTTTTGCCTTTGGTTGAAGGTTCGTTCTTTTATGCGTGTTTCCTTTGCTTTTTGAACCTTGATGATATTTCCATCTTTTAGGCATTTCTGGGTCTGGTGAGGCATTGCAACGTTTCCACGTTGGGCTGAGACAAGAAATCAGGACATTTCTCTGGTCAAAATTTTCTCTGGGACTGTGACGGCCAATTTCAATTATTCAGATTCTTAAAACGCTCTGAAAGTCACAAAAGTGTTTTAAAAACAAAAAGCAAAGTAATTACCAATAACGGAATCGAATACCGAAGCAAAAAAGTTTGGAAGACCGACGCTCTAGCCACTGCGCCAAGTCTAGCGGTGGGAAAAGGGGACCGGAGGGCCTCTTCCCCTTGGGGCGCCTCGGGGCAGCAACGTGCCGATGTGGACGCATAAATTCTCTTTTAGTTTTTAATTTTATAAAATCAAAGAAAGGCATTCTGCAAAATGGACGCCGAGAGGTTGTTCGAGTTCAATTCTCTATCAGATGAGCTGGTTCGAAGGTTGCCGATGACCTCAAAAGGCACTCCTTGTTAGGTCGCCCAAATAGCCATATTCGAAAGGCAAAAGGGAGTGGACATGGCCTGCCCCGGATACCCCCGGTAACGAACCAGAACCCGTAGCGGCACCAAAAAGGTGCCTTACAGTTTACAGCTTTATTTTTAACCCCACCAAAGTTTTCGCCCACTCAACCCCCGACAGGTGTTGGGGACCCTCAAATGGTAATTGGGTGTGGTGTCTTGCATTTCCGATAGCTTAAAAAATGGGGCCAGTCCAGGGGCGTACGAGGAAGGGGGTAACGAGCATTGCCCCCAAAATCGGCCGAAGGCGAAAAGTTCATAAGGGGACCCTTTATTTTTCAAAATAAAATTTTCTGCCTGGCTTGTATTACTGTTTTTAAGACGGTTTTACTTCTGGCCTATTTTCCCAAAATTTCTTTTCCAAAAAAGTCCCTGACGTTGCCCTTTAAAATGGGCTGAAAATCCTAGATCTTGCAGGAAATCCAAAATCACGTATTGGCCGTTCCGAAACACTCTCAAGTCCATTTTGCTCCTACATTTTAGCGAATTTTGCCCCTAGATCCCTAATCGGTCGGTTCCACGCAAATGTGTCCAAACATTTGCAAAAGCGTTTCGGGGATTATTTTTCTATGGATGTTCTCTGTAAAAAATAGGTGTTCTGTGGCTTAGGCTTAGGCTTATGTTAGGCTTGACTTGGGCATAGCGTAGGCTTAGCTTAAATTTAACTTAGAGTTAGGTTATTTTTAGGCGTAATCTAATCCTAACCCTAATCTTCAGGATTTACATACCTTACGATCTATATACCATCCAAAAAAGCCTCATTGTTTACAAAAGTTTTTCCGGGGATCTAGGCAAGAATGGAACTCTAGTGACAAAAAGAAGAGCTTAAAGCAGCGCTGCAAAACTAATTACTGGCTAGAATGGAGGTGAACACATAAGGGTCGCGCCCGAACTGGTGGGGTGAGTAATACTTTGAAATGCAGCAAATGAGATCGAGCTGTAGAGGGGGAGGTGGGTGTGGAATAATGAGCTGCTTCAACGGCACGCACGTCCGAAGCAATAATCCCAGAGGCTGAAGGGCAACTGATGAAGCCTCTTTCTCTCGAGGAGTAGCGGGAAAATGGGAGATGAGACCGGATCTACGCACGGTGACTAAAGAAAGGCATTAAAAGACCGGAGGTCAAAGTATAAGGCGGACAACCGGGAAATTTATGTGAAAAATGAGGGAATTTTTAGGGCTGTGAGCTCACAGCTCTTGACGAAAAGCTAAGCAGAAAAAGGCAAGCGAGCAAAAGCCGTTGCGGAGTCAAATTTTGAATGAAAAGGCGAATATCTATAACATCAAAACGATTAAGATACGACAGTCAGCGTTTCGGGCAACACAAAGGCAGGAAAGCTGAGAATCTTAGGGAATTGGCTTGAAAGATAGGACATGTTAAGAGCTAATGGAATTTTAGCAATTAAGAATTGAGTCATTACTGATTACGCTATGAAATCTGAGGCCCCGGGCAGCGGAAGGCAAACTAGCCGAGATTCTTGGGGAATCTGACAAAAATTAAATGGTAAAGGGACCATGGAGTTGGAAAAATGCATGAAAATGTGGCAAATCGAGCGATCTAGTAGTTCGTTTCCTTGTCAGTCCCTTTAAAAACGGTAGATTCGATAACTTAAAAGGTATAGTCATAAATAGCATATTCAGTTAGTGAAAAGGCAAAACAAAAAAGTAACCTCAATAACTCGAAGAACTAGGTAGCAGTCTTTACCGAGTACCGTCCCTTCTTGAAGTGGGAGGCTTTAGAAGGGCCCTAGTGGGAAGAGGGAATATTATGGCCCTCTGGATGGCCCACCTCCACCTAAAAAAGCCTTCTTCCGAACACAAGAAAAGGACAGCAATACTCGGTGGTGTCACAGCCGACAACAACCAATTCCCCACGCCCCCTCCATGAATAAATCGCAATATTTTTTGCTGTGACCGGAAATGCGCAGCCCGAATCGAATTTTAACGCGGAACGCGGCCGGGTGGTTTTAAAAATAAATCATGGAAATGTCATAACAATGTTTGCAAAGTGAACAAAAAAAGGGAATTTTAGAAAATAAGCTGAAAAATTGTGGTTGAAAAAGCAAAATAAAGACTTAAACCGGAAGGAAATTGAGAAGATCCAGTATCAGTTTCGCAAACCCTGCAACACAAAATATAACATCCTAAAAAATGAAAAAGTTTGAAAACCGTGAATTGAAACACCTGTGACTGTTAAAATAGGGTCTTTAACTTGGAAAATGAATGCGGCTGAACTTATCGCAATTTTCAACGTCAGGAAGCAGGTGTTTCCAAAAAAAAATGGGTTGTACGTTTGCAATTAAGGAGTGTATTTTAAGAACCTGACGGGAGAAAGCTGAGAATGACCCTTAATTGCTTGAAAAACTAAAGAAGGATCCCGTATAAAAACGCTTCTTCTTGCAAAAACTCTGATAATCCCGACAGCGAAATCCCAGCCTCCAGATCCCGCTAGCCCGTAAAAATACCCCCAAAAAAACAGGCAGAAAAATGCCGACAAGCAAAATACCGAACGCTAAAATGCCGACATCCGAAATTCTCCCAATGCAGCAAAATCTCGGAATCCAATCTCCCGACAAGCCGAAACCCGCAGAGCCGAAATCCCGAGAGCCATAATCCCGACAGGTTAAAATACCGACAGCCAAAATCCCGACAGTCGAAATCTAGTTTTTGGAACACCCTGCTGTCACAATTTATGCTCAAAAATCCCCTGCCACCAAGAAATCATTGCAAATGCTGATCGTTGGCAGGGAAAAGCGGCACTGCGGGAGAGCGCTTTTCGAACCCCTTCATCCGGATGAAAGGGCGCAGAGCGAAAAAAAGTGTCCAAAGGGCCCACGCGGGGTCCAAGGGAGCAAAATTAAGAGCAGGCCATTGGAAGTCAAGCATTCAAGGCATTCAGGAGCAGGCTTTCCGGGATTCTAAAAACGCGAAAATCAAATTGGGTCCCCAGGGCCGCGCGCGTGGGGATCTTGGACATGTTTGGTGCAGTCACACTACCTTTAGAACTAACAACGCTGAAATCACATCCAAGTAACGTAATTTGAAACTTTAAAAATTGGAGAAGCTTGAAGCCGTCATTAGTTTCCATGAGCCTTTCCCCAGACACATGTCCAGGGTCCATTTTTTTGGGAAAACAACCATTTTCCAAGAGTGGGATTTTCGGGGAAACACACACAAATTATCGCTGTGGTACAGGCGCCCCCAAGACATCCGCTTTTCATTTCGGAAAGGCTATAATCCGGGTTGGCGGATGGTGTTCTGTGGGTGTAATTAAGCGATTGATACCATTAGATCGGCGGATCAGCTAGACAAACTACGATGTTGCTTCAAAGTGATAGAAAAAATCGTTTGGACTTTGAGATAGGTGTTTCATTTGGGAAACGTTATTTTATTTTATATTTTTTGTGCCGAAAATTACAAAAAATGAGTATATTTTTACGTTCTATCAAATGGTGTGAAACAAGCCTTGTAAAAAATATAGCTATTCTTGGAAATTAGCTTTCCACTATATTTTGCTATATGGAAATTGCGTTTAAAGCGCACGTTCAGGGAGGGGCCGTATACTCGTCCCAACGTATACACCCTATGGACGTAGGGACGGCGCGCACTGCCTGCCCGTGCTGTGACAGGCCATTCCCCTCCTTTGCGGCGTGGGGCGCCCCTCGCCCCCTCGCCAGGTTGTAGCTGTGGCTGACTGGTATCCATCCGCGCCTCCCGAGCGGGGGGCCCGGGTTCGACCCTCGGCCGCGGCGGAAATCTTTGCTTTTTTTTCCAAAAAAAACGTCCCTGAACGTGCCCTTTAAATCTTGTTTTTGCTATAACTATTTTATATTACATTATTTTGGGCTGAAATTAAAGTTTTTTTTGGTATAATTTCATCCGCTTGACCTAAGGGTCAAGGAATTACTGAAGATTTAGAAAATGTGAGAAAATGAGCCTTTTTGTATTCCTATATGGAAATCGCGTCTAAATCTCGTTTTGCTATAACGCTTTTATTTTATGTACAGGGTGGCCCGAAAGTACGTTGACCGGGTTTTTTCGGATTTTCTAAAAAACTATAAGTCTTAGCAGGGTCATATTGACATAGGATATTTCTTATACAATTACTTTCAACATGGTATTATCACTTTTCCTATTGACTGACTTAGATTCGGAAAAACTGGCCGAGAAGATTGCTGAAAATGAGGTGCCGGCACGCGGGTACTCGGCGTCCTATTTGCCCCATAACTCAGCGAAGACTTAACTAAGGATGTTCAAATTTAAATGGGAACTAGCCAAGACCGTCGCCTTCAAGATCTATCACACCAAAAAATTTAGTCGGCTTAGGTTCTGCCTACAGAAGGGCGACTATGAGCGATCAAAAAACGCATGTTTCAAAACCTTGATGGCGGCTCCAGACACTTGCGCTCGTAGTCACAGGCAAAACAAGGCTATGAATTGTATTTCTAATGCAATTCTTCTAAATCTGGACAGGCGTGTGGAAGACAACACTACCCCAATTTTCCGTTAAGACCTTAATTGCACAGCACATGGCGAAAATTCTTGAAAATGGTAAAATCTAAAATTAATCCCCTTTGGATAAAAAGACATATGCTGGCTTTCTGAGTCATTTAGGAGGTGTGCCTAGCATTTTGGTGAAGCACGACCTTCCGGTGAAGGCTCAGGGCCCTCGCACAAGCGCAAGTGTCTGGAGCCGCCATCAAGGTTTTGAAACATGCGTTTTTTGATCGCTCATAGTCGCCCTTCTGTAGGCAGAACCTAAGCCGACTAAATTTTTTGGTGTGATAGATCTTGAAGGCGACGGTCTTGGCTAGTTCCCATTTAAATTTGAACATCCTTAGTTAAGTCTTCGCTGAGTTATGGGGCAAATAGGACGCCGAGTACCCGCGTGCCGGCACCTCATTTTCAGCAATCTTCTCGGCCCGTTTTCCCAATCTAAGTCGTCAATAGGAAAAGTGATAATTTGAAAGAATGTATAAAAATATCCTATGTCAATATGACCCTGCTAAGACTTATAGTTTTGAAAATGAAAAAACCCGGTCAACGTACTTTCGGGCCACCCTGTAGTTTTGTGCCGAAATTAAAAGCTACGGTGTCTTTTACTTTTTATAGAATGCTGTCTTCAAAGCATCAAAAAATATTTTCAAAAGATTGCAACCTATCGCTTCAACCCTATTTTCAACAGCAGGCAGCTCTCGCAAAATTCGCGTAGCAAAAAAGAGTGCTGGCTTAAAATCTTAAAATCTGTTTACGGATACCCAGAAAAGCCTGCTAGGCTTAAGTGGAGCATAGCGGAATGTCGCGTCGAGAGAAGCCTTCAAAATAGCCAAAATACCCCGAAAATACCCAGCGCGGAAAGCAAACAAACGGTTCGCGTATCTGGGCTTATAAACGCACGGCGGAAGGTGGAAATTCACGCAAAAGGTCGGCGAAATTTATGCACTTTCCGGCTCGTCGAACCGCCCCCTTGAGGTGTGCTCTGAGGGCAAATAGGGTGGATTGAAAAAGGGCAGAGAAAGCAAGAGGAAAAGAAGGAGCCGACACATCCGGACCCAGGAAAAAATAATTGGGTTTAGCAGAGTCAGCGAAATTGACGCGCGAAACGGGGGAGATCACTGTCGACGTGACGAAAAAAGGCGAATGTTCTTGGGATTTTGTCACGTCTGGATTATTCATTACGATACTGAAATTCGTCAGAGGGCATTTGACAATTTTGGGCATCGAGAAATGGCCCATATTGCATAGAAACGGATTTTAGAATTTAGAGAGACGATTTGAAAAAAATCTGCCTTTTTAGCTATGAGCTTGCATATTAAGAGGTACTAAAACGCCTATTAATTTTTGACTTAAAATCTGGTGGGTTAAAAGCTAATAGAACGGTGAAACGAGATATAATTCGCCTTGCGGGACCGCAACGCGCCCGCCACACGTTCGATGATCTGCCGTAAAATTAACTGAGAAATCACATTAAAAATTAAAAATAAAAATTAAAAGCCATATAATTCCCCAATCTCCCCGACCGCAACGCACGCCGACGAAATAAATTAAAAATATGTATAAAAAAGTATAAAAAATATAAAAAATGGAGGTTTATAAAAGTACTTTAGTTGTTTAGTGGAAAAGTTTTTTTAGCAGTGGTGGCGTAGTAGGCATACAGGGTGTCCCAAAAAAAACGAACCATCTGGGATTTCGCCGGGTTACAACCAATCGGCCCCAAATTTGGACCAGAGGTGTATCAGACCATAAATAACAACAATCCTGACTTTTAGCCCCGTAGCTACAGTCGTTCTCGAGTTATAAGGAAAATACTGTTTTTCAGAGAATTCTGAACAGTTTTTTCGGCTATCTTTTTGGACTTTACATCGATTTGCGTCGACTTCCGGCCGCGAATCCCTAATTTCGCTTAAGAACTTGGCTAATTTTGCGTTGTAAAATACGCTTAAATCGAAGCTTATTTAATTAATTTTACTCAGGAAAAAATTCTTAAGGTAAAGAAGGCCTATCGGAACATTTTCACTTAATGTCTAGGGGGTATAATTCCACGAAAACCCTATGAAAAACGGAAAATAAAGTTTGTTTTTGCTATAACTCGAGAACGACTGGAGCTACGCGGCTAAAAGTCAGGATTGTTGTTATTTATGGTCTGATACCCTTCTAATTTTGGGGCTGATCGGATGTAACACGGCGAAATGCCAGATGGTTCGTTTTTTTTGGGACACCCTGTATATCAAGAACTCTCTAATAGCTAGCATCCAAACACAAATTTTTCGAGTCTAAAGACCCCAAAAACCATCGAATTAAAAATTTTGTCAAAAATGATGGGGGACCCTAGATCACCCAGATAAATATTCCCAAAATCCCACGCGCACTTCCGGTGCTCTCCGGAATAGCGTGAGGTGCTCTTGGATCATCTAAATACCCTCAAAAATAGATAAACCAGGGACACAAACAGAACACATCCGGCTGTCACCTCCGTTGGCCCGAAATGCTGCGTGGGCCGAGCCCCCCCCCCCAAATTAAAGAAGGTCAACATCCCCGGGCCGCCGGCGGAGGCGTTTGTGATATTTTGGAGGGAACAAGAAAACAGCGTCTAGGGTTTGACGGGGAAGATGTTGTGTCAATGGAGCTGGATTCAATCCCGACTTACAAGTGGTCATTTTGGGGCTGAAATTCGCTCATTCGATAGAGCTTGATATTCAGAACAAATCACCTCTATCAAGAATGGCTCTCCGTCAAGATTTGCTCTGAAAGGGATGATTTTGCCAATTTTAGGCCCGGAACATCTGTATATTTAGAGTGAAGCGGTAAGAGTCGGCATCTAAACGGTATCTAAAGACTTGCGTTCTCATCGAAAATCTCGAGGCTGGAACCTCCCCTAACCACATCAATGGCCCGTAAATACAATCAAGTAATTTTTCGCTGACGACTACGTGGGGCAATCATAACCTTCCGAACACCTCTTTTCTACGATTATCCGTTTAAAAGGGTGTAATTAGGGTGGTGTGGGTTGGATACAAAAGGTTCGTCAGCGATGGTAAATTCAGCGAAAATTTGCGAACATCAAATGGGCAGGGAAAACAGTTTTAACTGCGGTGACTCAAATTAGGCCATGTTTTCCCACAAAATACACACTTCGCAAAGAAAAAAAGGCGGAGAAAACGTCGAAAATAAAACTTACAAATTTTTTTTAGGTTTGACTCGGAGAGAGGCGAATCGAGGATATTATAAAATTTATTTAGCGACATTAAATCGTTTTTATTAACAGGTTATAGCAAGTCTTTTAGCTGAAAATCCCGATTCCGTGACGCAAGGCATTATCGCATTACGTTAAAAAGCGCCCCGATTGAACGTAGATCTCGAAAATTGCCTCGAATCCCGGAACTTCGTGACCAATTTTCGATTTACCTTCCATTCTCTCTGTCTCTCTTTCTCTCTCTCTCTCTCGCTCTCTCTCTCTCTCTCTCTCTCTCTCTCTCTCTCCCTCTCTCTCTCTGTCTCCCTTACCACTAGATCCTTGGGTTCAGATTGAAAACGTATAGCTTTAGTCTCTTCCGACCAGCTTTAGCAAAAACAGCCGGCAAACAATCTGATTTCGGGGGGGGGGGGATCCGAGCGGTCAGTTGTATTCAATTTATCCCATGGCTACTATGTTCCTCTTCGTCTTGTTCGTCACTTCTTGAGCTTGGTGTTCTTTTGTGTCAGGAATACACTAATAGACTTCTAGCTAAAGCCTAGGCCTTTGTCTAAGCCCAAGCGTATTCCTAAGCTAAGCATAACCTAAACCTACGCGTAAGCCTAAGCCTCAGCGTCAGTCATTCCGTCATTTGGCGTTACGCGTCGATATCTAATCACGACCGACGGGGTGAATCATTTGTTGAAAACTGCAAATGTTTGCTTTGACAATTGACACGATTTCGTGTTGTCTCCGTCCCTTCGTCCAAACAGTCGGTTTTTTGTCTATATTGTAAGATTATCAACCCCTTAAGTAACCCGAAACCTTATCTGCGCCCCACTACTTTCCAATTGACGCCATGATTACATTACAGCTCATTTTTTAACTAGGATCAAATAGTTTCTGCTAAAGCTCTTTCCAGGTCCATCTCACCCTCAAACCGAAACATGTGCTTGCGGCTGGGTAAAAGGCATGCTATGCCCCAAGTGCAATCCCCGTTTTTTGAGCGTAGCTCCATCTCCATCCACCCTCCCTCTCTCTCTCTCTCCCCCCTCCTCTCCCCGCTTCGCCTCTTAATGTCTGTCTGTGTGTCTGTCTGTGTAACAGAGGCACCGATAAATCGGCACTCCCATTGGCCCTTCCCATCCGGCTCTGCGGGTCCCCCATTCCCGTAGCCGCCCCGGAGGGCTAAATGTTTAATTGGAATCCCGGGGAATCTGGCCCAGCTGTAGGTCTTTGGACATTGTAGCTGAAAAATGGCATGTCTGAAAAATACCAGGGCTAAAAGTCACCTGGAGTCGAGGAACCGGAGTTAGAAAAAAAATTAACTGGACCTACAGAAAATCCAAATATCTGTATTTTCAAAAATTTTTACGGGAATATACTATGTCGTTGGTGAAATTTAAGCTGTAGGTGTTTGGTGGAGAAAATGAAAATTAGAAAAATATCCATAATGAGCAGATTACGGTAGACATCCAGTGCCGAATTCCGATGTCTCTTTGGTTCATAATTACACTTGCGACTTTCCTGACAATTTACGAAACCTAAAAATTCGGTAATTGTTGCGTCTGGGGGTACTGTAGGGGTGCAAGCAACAATTAGCGGGTTCGGACAGTTCGTCGGGGGTGCGTCAATTGTAGGGAAATGTTGCGAAATTTTGAAGCACGGAAGCCGAAGCGTATACGGTGAGAAGACTTAACGGGGGTTTAAAAGATCGAAAATTCTACTTAAAAGTCACGTAAGTCACTGATTTTGATTTTTTTTTGGGATCTGCTTGGCTTGTTAGCTTAGCTGCACCTTTAAGGTAAGCGTAGGCTTGCGCTTAGAGATTCTTAAACAAGCATTAATTTTTATGACCTCGACAAGACTACAGATAGCTAATATTGACGCACCAAGCGACCAAGGTGCCCGGCTAATCATCGGCAGCCGTTCTTTTTTGCATGCCGCCCCAAGACATGGCGGCGATTCGGTGCATCGGGGGCCCGAAAGGGTTGAGTGATCGTGGCGAGACCCATCCACACATACACTCACATACAGAGCAGAGAGAGAGAGAGAGAGAGAGAGAGAGAGAGAGAGAGGAGGGCTGTCCAAGTGTTGGGATATCCTGCTAGGTCGTGCCGTCCCAGTGGCCCGAAAGGGTGCGAGGGCCCTTATCAATTGGCCCTCGGGGCTTCAATCGGTGTTACAACTTTACGTCAGCCGTTCGCGCCATTTGATTGGCATTCGTTTTGAGGTGTTTTATGCTATTTTGATATCTGCTTCCGGTTTTAGGTTTTTAAAGAAGCCAGAAAGCCTAAAAATATACCTCTTCTAGCTACTGGGTCTCGACGACTCCGCGCCGAGCTAATTACCACGTCATCTGAAATCGCAGTTGTCGAGACTTAGTCGATCTAGGGGTCGATTTTGAGCTTTCCTAGCTCTTGTAACGGTTAATTTTATATATCTCTGAAAAATTTCTACTTTTTGCACCAAAACTGTTACGTAGCCTACATTCCCCCTCCATCCATTCCAAATCACGACTATTGCGTCCTCTCCAAAAAGCGGCTCTTTAGCAATTCGTGCCCGACAAATAGGACTACGGGATGCGCCTAAAAACGGCCTCACCAGATTCGGCACTTTCCCCAAATTCCCATCTGCCCAAATGGGTCGACGGTGGCCGGACGAGTGAATTTAGCCCATATCGAGTGGATTTCGCCTTGCCGAGTAGATTTCATGTTTTTTTGCACCGCTAACGTGGCTAGAGGCAATGAGTGGGATTGCTAAAAACGTACTTTTAGCTCTTGGGGTCGGCTGGGATCACAGGGTGTTGGGTCGTTTTTCTTGACCCGGGCCCGATCGGTCACTTGCCACTGGGGTTGGAAAAGTTATTCTTGGGGTTAGGCAGCTGGGTATTTTTGATTTGGGGCTACCTCGGGGGTAATCGGCCTTCGTTACTTTTTTCGATTTTTCAGAGATGCCTGGATCGTCCTTTTTTTGAGAGCTTTTTTGAGGCTATAAAGGATGCAGAGTAAACTTTCGAAAATTTGAAAATTTTTTTATTTGAAATTTTATGTTTTTTTTGCTCTCCCTCTCTCACTCTCTCTCTCTCTCCTCTCTCTCTTTCTCTCTCTTTTCTCTCCCTCTCGCTCTCCCTGTCACTCTCTGACTTTTCTCTAAAACTTTTTCAGCACGGCTTTTTCATTGTCTCCATGCTTATGCGTTCCCGAACCCGGGCGGGCCATAACTATCAGTGTTTAGGGCTCCTCTACGTCTTTTCCCACTGATGGGGCCCAAGTGAGCTAGCCAACGAGCCGTAAAATGCCGAGAGTGGCCGAGAAATTGATGGGCACCTTCGAGCCGAGGTTCGTTTCAAATCGACATGAAAAATCTGAATGGCGAGAGAGAGCGAGAGAAAGACAGCAACAGAGATAGACAGAGAGTACCGCGTTTTCTAGGAGGTTGTCACGCCCAAACTCGCTGGAGGTGATCCGTATTCGAAGACCGATAGATGGCGGAAAGCCGATTGTCGTTGGGTGAGTAATTCAAGATACCTAGGGGCCTGGGCTTTGCCTAAGCTTAGGCTTAGGTTAGGCTTAGACTTAGGCTTAAGCTTAGGCTTAGGCTTGGCTTAGGGTACGCTTCGTCTAGGTTCAGACCTAGGCTTAGGTTCGGGCTTAACCTCATTTAGTCTAATAAACATGCATAGTATAAACCCCAGACTTCTATAAACACCCTATTATGCCATGAAAAATTACAAATTCCCCGCTGCGATCAATCCTCCCCCAATTTGCCCTCTGGTCTAACATTTCCTGACAGCGGCACCTGATTGAACAGAAAAAGCGGCAGATCTGAGAAGAGAGAGAGAGAGAGAGAGAGAGAGAGAGAGAGAGAGGCCAAGCCAAAGGACAGCTTGTCGTTTTTGAGACGTGCAACAGCGATTCCCATAAAGCCGGCTGGGGGCAAGGAGGTGTCTTGGGCCAATTTTGCCGAGATTCCACACAGCGCTCTAAATTGCTGTGGGACGGTTTGTGGTTACGGTAATCAACTTACTACTGCGATGCTGAAAATTGGAATTTAAAAAGCTATAAAAAGCTGTAATATTGATTCTTGATGTTTCCGCTATATTCACTCTGGGTGAAGCGGAGAAAGGAGAAGGAATGGGGTCGAAGACGGTAAGTTAGAGTCGAATTACAGAAATTTGTAACATATAGACCAGCAGTCCATTTCTCTTTAGAGCCATCATGCAAATTTTCAAAAAATAGATCTTAACGCCAGTTCTAAAAAGTAAGTTTACAACCCTTGAAGAATTATTTTACAGTACTTCCCGGCTTTAAGTTTTTTAAAAATAATTATTGATAGCTTTCTATACAATCCCTTATTGAACAATTAGTATCTTATCCTCAAATTAAACTTCTATAGCCGTCCAAGCCTCCGTAGAGCCAGATTCGGCTCAACACAGACGATACGGTAACCCCTATTGTTGTTACCCCCCAAAACAATACCTTCAAAATTAATTAGAAATAAAACCATAATTTTCCAGGAGCCAGCAGATCAGCCCGGTCGGCTCGATCGCCTCCCCAACATCAGAACATGGACACCCTAGAAGGATGACGATCGTCGAGACGGAAGATGGGAATATTGAGGTTTGTAGCGACCTTTTAGTATCGTAGTTCGTACTGTAGGCGATTTAATTTATACCTCTTTTCCCTTAAATAAGTCCAAAAACGTCTAACAGGTCAGCGAGGGATTTGTCGACATTATTCAAGAAGCAAATGTGGATGGTGTTCGGCATTTGAAAGGGTCAAATGGGTGGAGCAGGTAGGTGTAAGAAGGCGAGAGAGAGAGAGAGAGAGGGCGGGAAGTGAGGTATTTTTACGTCTCTTTTTAGAGCCCTTTGGATCATCATCATCTTATTATTCATTGTGCTGGCCCTCTACCAAATCTATTCACAGGTAAAGTTGCTTTTCGGACTCCAACCTCTAAACACGCAGATCTCATTCTTCTGGAGCAACCCGGTGGCGACGGACATTGAGGCCGAGTACCCGAATAGTGTTCAACTACCAGCGGTCGCGATTTGTAACAACAATCAGTACAGGTGCTCTCAACTTTGATTAATTTTCTTATTAGGATTTTAAGCTTAACAAAACTTAAATTGGATTTTCCGACTTTTTTTTTCCTTTCCAGTTCCAATTTGTTCTGTACAAGGGCAACTCGCAGAGATTATGGAGGAATTATTTATCATAAATTGGAGCCTAAGCTCTCTAGGGGCAAACTAGCAGAAATTATTGGAGCGGCTTGGCACAGCTTTTCCATGAACCAGCGGCGATTATCGTGTAAATACCCGGATTCAGCCGATTTTTTTCTTACGATGAAAAGCTAGCAGAGATCATCGCGGAATTGGTGGTGTATTTGCTGCAAAAATCCTTCTATCCATGGGCAAGCTAACCAAGATCGGTGAAGATTTATTCTTACTCAACCGCAACGCGTTTTGTAAAATACCTCGTTTTAAAGGGATGACAACATTCCAAAGCCTCTTGACTACAAAAAGCGCCACTTTACGACCAATTTCCACGCAATTAACCTTTCTGTTTTTTAGGTTAACCTACATCACAAACGCCCGCCATACCCGAAAGCCGACAAGCTATAAAAATTTGTTGACGGGCGGCGGGAACAGCTCGATTTTCGATCAGGTATACTCTAGCTAACTTTATCATCATCAAAAAAACTTAGATCCTGCAAAATATCTGGGACAAAGATGCGGTCACCTTCTTCCGAAAAGCTGCTCACATGAAGACGAATATGATCTTAAAGTAAGGGGCTTGGGTTACGGTGGAATGGGCGAATTTTAGGTGTACTTGGCCGAACGGGACTGCTTGTTTACCTAGACATTTTAAGCAGATATGGACGATGAGCGGTACGGTATTTCAGGGCGTGAAATATGGTTTTTAGGGATATGCTATGTGATCAACAGCGACCCGCACAATCCGGTTAGGGTTAGCGGAAGTGGTAAGTTTTTATAAAGTCGTCATAGAGACAGAGCGAGAGAGAGTGAGGAAGAGAGAGCGAGAGAGAGAGATAGAGAGAGATCAGATCCTCTACATTTTAGGCTCTGGCCACGGGCTACAATTACTCCTGAATGTTGAAAGCTATGAAAGAATCGAAGCATGTACACCTTACTTCAAGGCAAGAGCACAGGCAGGGTTAAAGGTGAGCTCTCTCATATGCAGTTGGAAAGACCGCGACGCGACACGCAATATCTACTATAATAATTTTGCTGTGGTGTCTGTCTGTCCGTCCGTCATGTCCCAGATTCAACTCGAAGGGGAAAGGAGCTAGAGCTTAGGTCTTTTCGGATTCGGATAGAGCGTGGTCAGAAACCCCAAACTGATAAAAAAATTATGAAAAAGTTTTAATTTAAATTATTAAAATTAACTTTGAAAGTTTTTTCCTTAGTAAAAGGGGTGGGACGGAGGTTGGGGTGATTTTGGACATAGTGAGCCAGGTGGCGCGTTTCGTGGATGAAAATTTTCACGGGGATTTATTTTTTTTTCTCATTCCATCCGGTCGGTCGTTATTTTTGTTTTTGAAGGGGATTTCGGCTAGGGGAGGTATCTGAAGCCATCAGGAAGGTATGTAGGTAGTTTTTGAAGGATTGGCAGGGAGGTATCTAAAGCCATCAGGAAGATGTAGGTAGTTTTGAAGGATTTGGCTAGAGGTATCTAAAGCTCATCAGGAAGGTATGTAGGTAGTTTTAAGGATTGGCTGGGGAGTATCTAAAGCATCAGGAAAAGTTTAATTTGGCTAGGAGTTTTGAAGGTATTTTTTAGGACTAAGGCATCAGTGAAGGTATGTAGGTAGTTTTGAAGGATTTGGCTAGGGAGGTATCTAAAGCCATCAGGAAGGTATGTAGGTAGTTTTGAAGGATTTCTTAGAGGATCTAGCCACAGAAGGTATGTGTAGTTTTGAAGGATTGGCTAGGGCAAGCCATCAGAAGGTATGTAGTAGTTTAAGGATTTTGGCTAGGAGGATTAAGCCATCGGAAGTAGTGTAGTTTTGAAGGATTCTTAGAGGTATCTAAAGCCATCAGGAAGGTATGTGGGTTTTTGAAGGATTTCGGCTAGGAGGTATCTAAAGCCATCAGGAAGGTATGTAGGTAGTTTTGAAGGATTTCGGCTAGGAGGTATCTAAAGCCATCAGAAGGTATGTAGGTAGTTTTGAAGGGATTTGGCTAGGAGGTATCTAAAGCCATCAGGAAGGTATGTAGGTAGTTTTGAAGGATTTGGCTAGGAGGTATCTAAAGCCATCAGGAAGGTATGTAGGTAGTTTTTGAAGGATTTGGCTAGGAGGTATCTAAAGCCATCAGAAGGTATGTAGGTAGTTTTGAAAGGATTTCGCTAGGGAGGTATCTAAAGCCATCAGGAAGGTATGTAGGTAGTTTTGAAGGGATTTGGCTAGGGGAGGTATCTAAAGCCATCAGGAAGGTATGTAGGTAGTTTTGGAAAGGGATTTCGGCTAGGGGAGGTATCTAAAGCCATCAGGAAGGTATGTAGGTAGTTTTTGAAGGGGATTTCGGCTAGGGGAGGTATCTAAAGCCATCAGGAAGGTATTTAGGTAGTTTTTGAAGGGATTTCAGTAGGGAGGTATCTAAAGCCATCAGGAAGGTATTTAGGTAGTTTTGAAGGGATTTCAGCCATGGGGGTATCTAAGCCATCAGGAAGGTATTTAGTAGTTTTTGAAGGATTTCTGGCTATGGGGTATCTGAAGCCATCAGGAAGGTATTTAGGTAGTTTTGAAGGGTTTAGCCATGGGGTATCTAAGCCATCAGGAAGGTATTTAGGTAGTTTTGAAGGATTTCGGCTATGGGGTATCTGAAGCCATCAGGAAGGTATTTAGGTAGTTTTTGAAGGGGATTTCAGCCATGGGGGGTATCTGAAGCCCTCAGGAAGGTATCGAAGTAGTGTTTGAAAGGGATTTCGGCTATGAGGGTTTTCTGAAACCATCAGTATATGTATTGATGAAAGTAGCAAGGGATGTGGTGTCGAATATGAAGTGTAGCCCGAAGGCCAGTCGATTACAGTCGCGAAGCGGCTGTAATCGGCTGGTCCTTTAAAGTTTCTGACGGTTTAAAGGCAATTTCATTACATAAGCGATTATACCAGGGGTTTAGCGGACCGCGCGTTGCGTCTTGCGACCGCGGCGAAACAGCGGGGATCCGGATCCAAAAATCCATAGGCAAACCTTACACGCCCATTTAAATTTGTCTTCAAAGCTAAACGTTAAATCAACGTTCCAGATCCTCATCTATAACCAGACCGATATCCCCGAATCGACAATGAATGGTGTAAATGTTCCTCCGGGCTATTCGATGGATATTCCTTTCAAGATGCAGCATGTAAGCTCTACTTTAAAAACCTAGAAGGGATCAATAATTTTTACAAGAATTTAAGACAAGTTTATAGCTGACGGTATGGTTTTTAGCGTCACAAAATCCCATCCGCAAAAGCTTGTCTCGAGGAAACGGAAGAAAACAAGAGAGCGGCTGCTGAAGACTTTTTCAGCCCGGATAATATAAGGTAAGCCAAGACAATTGTTGAATCGGTTTATTCTATATTTTCTTACTATCTTTTCATCATTAGTTTATTCTACTTACCTAGGTAGTTAACAAAAACGATTTTTGCTCTAGAACCTGCGCCATCCGAATCTACGTCCAGAAAATTGAAAAGTTTTGCGACTGCACGATTCGACACGCCTTTCCACAGTCGCCGACAACGGGTGGGTTTTGTGGCTTCTGGTTTGTAGCTTGTAGCTCGTAGTTTGTTGCAAATTTTTGAGGTACACAATGTTTATCGCAAAATACACAGCAAAGCGGGAAATAATGCAATGCAAGCCTAACAACTATACAAATCGAAAAACATAGAAAGAAAGATTATAAATTCTTGTGCCAAAAACCCCAGAGGGGAAAACTATAAAATTTATGAGAAAGGTATATTATATCTAAGCTCTAGATTTTTGGAAAAAAGAATAACTAATTTAGTTCAAAAATATTAGCATAACATTACAGGATTAGGAAATCATAGAATTGAGAGGTAATAGAAATATTAACGCATTAAAACTTAGCAAAACCAGCGCAAGAAATGAGGGTAAATTTAAAGGAATTATGAACGGGGATTGCTGGGAAATATTTAGCAAATCCAGATTTATAAAGGGCCGTTGGGAAAGTGGAGGTTTTAGTGTCGAAGATGTCAGATTTGACGGTAGGGGTAACAATTTTAGTGAAGGAATTATTAGAAAAATCGGCGAATCCTTGAGATGAAATCTTGACGAAACCTGGGTCTTTTTGGAGGTACTTGGCTGGGACGGGCTCTTCAGGATGTTGGGGTACGGTAGTCTTGTTGAATTGGTCGAGATCGGGGCAGCAGAAATAATCATCCGCGCATAGCTGAAAAAAGATCAAATTAATGTAATTCAATAGGAATCGATAGTTTTAGCCAGTTACTTTAAAAGTTACCTGCTTTAATAAATTTCATAACTTAAAATTTCTCAATTTTAAGTTAAAATTTAATTTTTGGAAGCTAATCATGAAGCTAGGGAAGAATATATAGAATTCTTGCACAAAATTTAGTTAATCAAATCCAAATAAGCAGAATTCAAGCTCACCTCAATCCAATCCATCTGTAGCCACGGTTCGACCATTTTCCATAGGAGATCAAAGGCTGTGAGGGGTACTGTAGGCTGGGATACGGTAGTCGGGACGATAGGAGCTTCTTTCGCTTTCCCAGGGATGATTTCGATTTCCAATTCGAATTCCGGGGTCGGGGTAGAGATCGGAGTGGATCGAACAGTCAGGTCACGGCCCAATTTCATCATACCAGGGCGGTAGATCTACAATAATTAATCGTTAAATAGTGCCTTACTAGCTTATTAATATTGTGTATTACACTTTCTGTTTATTTTAATTTTTCTAAGCTGTTGTCGGGCTTAATATTAAAATCTTGGTTTTAATGCACGTTTAAACGTATGTGAAGAATAGGTTTCCATAAATAAAAAAACTCACTTGAACATCAGGGCGACGAAGTCGTAGATCTCGAGCAGGTCGGGTTTGAGTAGTAGTGGCAGCGGATTGGAGAAGGATGGTGGTACACATGTCGATGGTGATGATTGGTTGAGTGATGATCGATGAATGAGTATAGTTAGATGTAAATCTAGAGGTATTATATAGTATTGAGCAGATGTGGAGCACGTGGTGGTACGCACAAGTACGCATTAAGGGATGTGATAAGAGGCCATTGGCATCTGGTCATATGGTATTTTAGTGAGCGGGAAGGTGGTTGATAGGAGCTTGAACGTGGCTGCATTAATGATATAAAGAGGAGAGAGAGAGAGAGAGAGAGAGAGAGAGAGAGAGAGAGAGAAATAACTTTTACAGTGCCCTTCCGACGCTGCAACATTGACGACTATTTCGGATGTGTGGAGCGCGCGATTAGCAAGTGGGTGTTCGAGAAATACGTGGACAAACTATGAATATTACCCTTATAATTAAGAGGCTCTCCTATTATAGTAAACTGATTCCAAATAGTGCCGAAAAATATCGCTCTCTCTCGTTTTATCTTTCTATCTCGTTCTCGCTCTCTCTCTCCCTGTCCCTCTTGCTAGCTATAATCTATTTCTAGCTCCTCGACGAACACGACAACCAACGACAACCCGAACGCTTCAAGGCTATCGGCGACATGAAGGCCGTATACGGGGATAACGTTGAGGTATATAACGTTCATAGTAGCGTAGCGGAATCTCGAAATTTAGACAAGCCTGAAGCAAATGGAGCTAGTAGCGGACTACATCGGAAAGTTGTGGGCGATTTTTGTCGAGAAGAATTTTCACGTGAATATGAACCAAGAGCTGGGGCGAATGGATCGGATTTTGGAGTTGATGAACCAGGTAAATTAAGCTAGTTTGCTTTGCAAATATTATAAATTTACAATGCAAATATTTATTACAGTACGACCACGGAAAACTCCATCGCAAAACCTGGGCCGACAAAATGCAGTCCCGCTCGATGCGCCACTTTTTCGAGGAGGAATTCTATGATGTGGGCTTACTACCGTGACCCATAGCGTCTTATTCCTGTATGATATCACCAGAGTATTGCTTTTTAGAATTGGTACCAGCCCATCCACGCCGACCTGCAGCAAAAAATCCAAAAAGTGCTGAACGACGCCGAGCAGAATGAGTGGAAAAAGATGGAGGAGGAGATCAAGGATGGGCATGTCGAGAAGGTTGGTCGCCTTTTTGAGATCTTTTTCGAGTTTGAAAGATCTTGAAGTCGTCTTTTGTTGGAAAATGACTAAAAATTGTATGTTTTTAAGATCGGCTCCGTGTTGTACTTTGGAAAGTTGAACTACCAGAACGCTACCAGATTCCGAGGTAAGTATTTTGTCATTAACCGAGTCCAAACCCAGCCTCAACGGAACTAAAGTGATTTTAGCCCATTTAAAGCACGTATTTCAGATTTTCTCGTCGATCTGCGCAGCTGCTTAAACGGGGAAGTCAACGCCACCTCACTGGAGCTGCTCAACGGCTTCAAAAAAGGATACAAGGAGTTCCAGGTAAACCGCGCTCTGTTTCTTCCTCTCTCTCTCTCTCTCTCTCTCTCTCTCTCGCTCTATCGCTCTCTCTCTCTCTCTCGCTCTATCGCTCTCTCTCTCTCTCTCTCTCTCTCTCTCTCTCTCTCTCGCTCTAAAACCAACTTCCAGTCCGCCTACAACAACCTGTACAAAAAGGAACTGCCAAGCTACCTGGAGAACTTCGATTTCGACACGAAATTCGAGAGGTAGAGTCCAAGGTTTTCTATTATTTTGACGGGCCTTTAGACATACGTCTGAGCTTTTTTATGAAAACATTCCAGCGACAACTTCGCAATGGTGAACATCTACCTTTCGAAGATGAACCTGGAGCGCTGGAGGCAGAAGAAGACGTACACCTTCTGGAGTTTAGCTTGTAAGCATCTTATACACCGGGGCAACAACTACTAATGTATATATAGGTGATATTGGTGGTGCTCTCGGTCTGTTCCTCGGGGCTTCATTGCTGACCCTGATCGAGTTGTTGTACCTTTGCTTCCACTACGGTTTTTGCCACGAAGGGGTCAGGAAGATCAAGAGGAATACTTGGTGGGTATCGTAAGGCTAACAATCGTAAGGCTGTAAGCTAAACCGAAGCCAAGCCTAAGCTAAGCCAAAGCTAAGCCTAAGCTAAGCCTAAGCTAAGCCTAAGCCAAGCCTAAGCTAAGCATAAGTTAAGCCAAAGCTAAGCCTAAGCTTATTCAACTTTTCAGGGTACGAAAAATCACCAACGCCGGCCCGGCCACCCCACCTTATACGACTCCCCGATCCGGTCGGGCCTCCGGAGCTGGTCAGAAGAGCAACGGCGAGACACCGTAAGTAAAAAGATACCTGTAAACAATAGCTAAAACATAGTTAAAACTTACAAGGAAAATTCAGAAAACACAGCTCACTTTGGTCGAACCCGTTAGCCGAGCCGGATCTAGAATCCGGGCTGGCGTCGCCGAGAAAATCGATAGTATGGTCTGAGGACTTAAAGGTATATAAAATTTATGACGAGGGAGATAGCTACAGACTATGACTATAACTACAGGTAGAAAATACCAATTTCCAGACCTCTCCGAATTACCATGACCATCCGGACTATCACCACGACGAGACGGTACCGCATAGCAAGAAATTTTCGGTGATCCCGGAGGCAAGTTCGGCTTAATTGGCCTAATGTAATGAAGTTAATTCAATCAGTATAAAACAGTGAACAAATTAAATTAGCTTAATCAAACGCGATTTAGGCCGATGAAGAAGCGACCAGCCCGCGTTCCCCCTACGTAAAGTCGGTGTTCAACGACTGGCCCGAGTTTGAGCCGATCGATCGGAATACGGTAAGCTGGTTGATTTTTAGAAATCTGACTCTTTAGAGAAAAAATTTACATTTATTTCAGACCGTAACTCAGGCAACACCGGCTGGGCATTTGATAGATCCGGACTTTGGTAAGTGGCCAAACTCGCTTGCGAACTTGAAATGCCTCGGCTTAGGAGTGGCTTAGGCTTAGGCTTAGCCTAAACTTCGCTTAGTCATAGATCTCGGCTTAGTTTAGCTTAGGCTTACTGCTAACTTACCTTGCGCTTCGATTTCAGGCTCCCTTCAAGCGAGCACGAGCAGTGAGGACGAGACGACCACAGCGTCATTATCGAGGCCAACGTAAGTTTCGCGAATTTCAAAAATACTCGCACGATTTTTTAGCCTTTCCGGTCGCTTTAAAAGCCATTCTTAGATTTTTTGGCCCTACAAAATTCTCAAAAGCTCTTCGGTAGCTTGACTAGTTTCGCTAAAAAGCCCAAAAAGTCTGATTTTTATGTAGTCTTTTCCATCCTCACCGCTTCTCAAACGACCCAGCACCAGAAGCTGCGGCGCCTATCGAAAGCCGTCCAAGCCTGGCTTCACCTGAAGCCGACCTGACGAGCCCAGATTCGGGGCGGGACCCTGATCAGACACCGATACCAGGAAGAAAGCCCCCGGAAAGCATCCTGTTCCTTAATAATTATGGTCCACCGGACGCCCATGATGATTACCCGGCAGTACACCGGACTCCAAATTACGGGGACTTTGATCGGTTCCAAGATCCATTAGATGATGAAGAGGATGAAGAGGAGGGTGATGAGGACACACCAATGTTGAGAGGTATCGGAATTCTATTAAATGCTCTTGCTCCCCAATTGGAATGTAACGTAGCGGTCGATGCATATGCTATAGCTTTACAACCACGTTAAACCATTTTTTCAGCTCCAGATGAGTATCGTGATGCCATCTCGGCTTCACCGGAGCTTGAGAGCTCCATCTCCGAAAGCTTCCCCCACCTATTTGCTAAGCCAAAATAACAATTATCACAAATTTTTGATGTTTATCTTCCATTTTTCTTTCACTTTCTCGCTCTCGCTTTCTCTCTATCTCTCTCTATCTCTCTCTTTCTCTTTCTTTCTTTCTCTCTCTCTCGCTCTCGCTCTCTCGCTCTCTCGCAAAATGCTTTCGAAGCTGATCTTATACCGGTGCTAGTCAAAAGTATTTACCCGTATTACTTGCATATTTCTACTCTCTTTCTTCCCACACGCCATTGAGATTTGTGATTTCACCCTAAATTCCAGAAGCTGTATATGAATGGACGGACTATCGCGTTGGTGTATTGAGCTGTTTCTGTGCTTATATGTTCTTTCCTGCTAGGATAAATCATGAAATTTCATGGAAGGTGCAGAAAAACCCGATGTATAGAGCGTAATCGATGCGTAACACAGACAAAATGTGGCGAAATTGCTTCAAAAGGTCGAGATCTTAGTGTTCCAACCTTCTAACTTTTTGAAAGCATGAATTCTCGACATGAAAATTCGACGTGATGCAATTTCGACATAATAAAATTTCGACATTCTCAATCTTGAAATCATGCAATCTCGGCATTATGAATTTGAATTTTCACTGTATGAATTTCGAAATTCCGATGCAAAGCCAAGGCTATTTGTCAGTGTGGACTTGCCCGTTGTCTATACTCTCACAGCTCCCACAAATCTTTTTCAACCCTCAAATTCCTTCCTCCGCCTTTACAACCTTCGATAAGCCAAAAATAGCCCACCGACCCCCAGTTTCAGGTTATCACACACAAAAAATAGGCCAAATATAGCCGTGGAGAGCTCGTTATGTTTGTTGAGCCCCATTCCTTTACGGTGATTTTGCATCGCGGCATCAGTAGTCACGTGTGCCAGGTACGGACCGGGCACGCCAACAATTTTTTGGGTGTGTGTGGCGCCTTGATATGAATCCCATTGTTCCCGGGGGGCCCCCGGGATGCTGGTGGTTAGGCACAAGGCGGCTGGGTCAATATTTTGCACTTGATTAGGGTGGGCAGCTTCTATAAATCGGAAGCTTTAAGATTAAGCGCTTATCGTCTAGTTTTGGGGTCCGATCGGATCGGGTTGAGCTAAGTGGCTGGGTGCGCTTAACGTAAGGCACTCAGTCGGTCGCTAAGCCGATGTAGCTTCGTTGCGTGTCGGGCGAGACCTAGGCAAAGAAAATGGTATCCTGGCAGTCCGAACTTCTTTAAAATGTCAGAAATACGTGTGAAAGGGTGGAGAGAAAGAGAGCAGAAGAGAGAGAGAGAAGTGGAGAGAACAGGGAGAGAAGAGACATTGAAAGATTTGCGAGCCCCAACCAAAACATTTTCCTTCCACAAAAATAACTTCCAAACATAAGGCGGCTTATTCTCAGCTCAAGCCCCCAAAAAAACATTTTGTAATCCGCAACTCAATCCCCAGAAATTTCTTTGCCTGTTTGAACTTTTGGCCGCCAGGTGGGGAGGCGGAGGGGTCCGGCGGGTCCGATCAGAAATTAGAGGCGAGGCGAGAGGCGAGAGAGAAATTATTAGGAGTAGGAGAAGCAGAGAAAAAGCCAGCCCAGGTCGCCAGGGGGTTATAAGCTGCCCTAAAACATTGGAGGGGGTAGATAAGGAGGCCGAGCCCGGGGTCGCCCAGTCCTTTTGGCTGGTGTGAATCACAATACGGCGGTTTCAGTCCAATTTTCATGCCTTTTTGGTGGAATTCCGAATTTGATGGCTTTTGGGTGTTTTTTTGAGGCCTAGGTTTCAAGCTGGTCGCATAGCGTCATTTGTAAAATTGGGAAATCAGTCTTCCGTGCAGCTTTGCATTTCTAGATTTTTCTGTCGGGAATAGGATTCCTTTAAAGGAACCAGCAAAGCACCATTTTGTATAGAAACGGTTTTTTCAGTGTTAAGCCTTGTTTGTTCTCTAGAATCCGTAATTAAACCGTAATAAATACCTTTAAAGCTACACCTATGCCACACTGATTCTGCAACAATTTCACCTTAAAAACATTTGTATTAATGAAACTATTTGATGTCATTAAGGCATTCATCTTTCGTACCGTTATAACAATGAAAGTTACCTGTCACAAAATTTACATATCTGTGGTCTTCACCGATCCTTAATCGATTACTAGCGTAATTCGAGGTATACCTTTGTAACCAACTCTAACTTTATAGGATCACTAGCTTTTTATTTATTAAAAAACCTTGTGACTCAAGTTTAAGCCAAGTTTGCGCTTCTCCTTGTCACCCGTTCCGCCTTGATGTTTCATATCACAATGCCAACCCCCCGTGAGGGTTGATGCGTACGCGTCATTCAAAAATCCCTTCCGCAGTCACTTACTCTCTCTGTCTCTCTCTCTCTTCCTTTCTCTCGCTCTATCACTCTCACACTCTTTCAATAACACGATAATCATCGATAAACTTTGTTTTCGAATTTCTAGACGCTCAATTTTCCAGCTTTTCCCAGCTGCCTATAATCCGCCAAAATTCCGTCCCACGTGAAGATGTTGTTTTCGTCGGCCGGCGTCCACCCGTCCATGCATACCTGTAAGCTGTTTTCAAGTGGAATTAGGAGAATTGAGCCGTTTTTCGGGTGTTTTGCAACTCAGAAACTGGTAGGCTAGCAGAGAGCCTTTAGGAATGAGAGAACGGATGCAGTAAAAGCCAAAAGTGATCTTAAGCGGCCTGGAAAGCATATCCCGAACGCAGCATTTTTTTGATGTTTCGCATCTACGATTTATACTTGCCAAACCGTTCCAATTATTTTTGTTTTCAGCCTATATATTGAAACAATCGAAGGCCCCGCTCCCCTCCCCGAAGCTGTCGCTCGCAGGCCGGAAATTCTCCACACGAGATTCCCCTCAAACGTCGACCCCATTCGGGAATAACCCATCGTAAGTAATTAGAACGGCAGTACCATTTATAAAGCGCGTTTTAGAATGGAGCTGATGCTGCTATCAATGTTGCGTGGTTGTGAGTGTAGCTGTGAGGATCGGGTGAAGCTCTGTGCTGAGATCGAGGATCTGCAAGATGAGCAAAAGATGGGGCTGATTACCTTTTTGAAGGATATTGTGAGTGATTAAACGCTAGATAGCTGTTTCTCAGACACGCTCAGGCTCTCTCTCTCGGTCTCTCTCGTCGCTTTATATCTCTCGCGCTCTCAATTTGTGTATCTCTGTCTGTGCCTTTCTCTCTCGCTCACTCTCGCTTGCTCCTAGCTCGCTCTCACGCTCTCATGCTCACTCCCTCGCTCACGCTGTCATGCTCAGTCCCTCGCTCACTCGAACGCTCTGTAGAACGCGGTCTCTCTCTCTCACTCTCTCCCTCTAATTTGAAGTCTAATGGAACTTAATCTTTTTTTTATCTGGTGACAAATCCTAATTACTCACACCGCCACTTCCGGTGTCCTCCAAAACTTACACCATTTTACACCCCCCGAAATCAGCTGGAAACCGTTCACTGCTCCGTTTATTCGTCTATTTTATTTGTTTTCCATGCTCCTGATACCTCTCCCTCTCCATCAGCTGTCAACATTTCCAAAAATGCGCCCGTCTCCTTGTGGCCCATAAAACGTTGATGGCCCTGATTTTATAGCCATTCGGCCGGGGCCGTTTTTGGACTCCTGGAGATATGGGAGCAGGCTAGAGATTTGTTAATTCAAAGGTAGAAGCTTGGCAGATTGATGAGCAAAAATTGGAAGTCAATCCTTATCAGGCTAATAGGTTGTTTACGATGGCTTCTGAAATTTAGGGCTTACGGTAATTTTCGGGCACTTAGTTCTTAGCGGGGGGGAAGCGATTTTTATAAGCCATGTTGTTTCATAGTTTGTAATCGCGCAAAGTACTGTAATCTGTACGGGATTACCGGGAAAATCTACTGCCCTCATCAAAGCCCCCCTCCCCCACTGGAAGTCTAGTACCAACTTTTTAGCTCACCAACAAGAAGCTAGAGAAAGAGAGAGAGAGAGAGAGAGAGAGAGAGAAAGAGGGAGAGTGAGAGAGAAAAACAAAAATTCTCTAAATTCTGCTTTCCAGGCCGTCATCCCAGCCGTCGAAAATAACGCGTGCCAAATCCTGCAATGCTGTCACAGCCAATTTGGACAGGTTTGTCAAAATTTACTTTAATTTGAACATTAAAATATTTCATTGCGAAAGCTGATTTATTTTAATACACTTTACATCGCTATTTTCCAGGTCCACAACGACTTCTCCTATGTCTACAAGCTACTCCAGATTTGGGATCGTCTGTATAAGGAGATCATTCCGACGATGGAAGATGTGTTGTTTACATTAACGGTACGTTTCTAAAAATGAGCTTTTATTAAACTCATATAAAATGTACTTAAGTCACAGAAGCACTTATGCTTGGCAGGCTTAGGCTTAGCTTAGGTGTCATTAACTATTGGCTCATTCGTATGCAAATTACCCCCTCTTTTCGGATTGCGCCAACCTGACGGCTTTTCCACATAGATACTCCAAGCTACAGTTTTAAACACACACACGCCGGGTGTGGCCTTATCACACCGGATTAAACCTTCCCCCTTTCGGCATCACCATCCCAAAAAAATGCCGCTTCAATTCGGGGCTTACCAGCAGGGTGTGCAAGTACAAAATTAGGTAGAAATGTACACAAGTTTACGGTTTCCTTAGGGTGCCGTAAACTACAAAAAAAGCTGTTGCAAGTAGGGCCCAAATTGTTTTACAAAAAGATCTATATTAGACTATGAAAAATACAGTAGATTTAATTAATTTTTCCTACTGAAAAAGCGTGATAATTTCTCGGTTTCAGCTCGTCGACGAGTCTTTCTGCATCCGGCGATTGATTTTGAAGATCTTCCGGGATAAGGTGTTGAAAAAGTGCCTGGACACGGTCGAGTCGAGGTACGGTAATTTTAATTTAAAATTTTTATAGAACAAAAAAGTCATAAAATCCAATTGTGTGATGAAGAATCGGTTAAATTTAATCGGTTTGAAACAAAAACTATAAATTTTGTTAGGCAAAAATTATTTAAAAATATCCAAAAAAGTCGCCATAAATAAGATATTTAACTGATTAGCATAATTTACATATAAAATGATCATCATTAAAATATTATTAAGATAATTTGCAGAATCCCCGAGCTTGAATCAATCCTCTTTACGCTTCTGATGGAAACAGAGGGCGACGATGGCTTTGAAGCCTTCTCCACCCTGGCCAATCGACTGATGGGCGCTGAGGAGAAGTACGAGATTCAGGCACGCAAGCCACTTAATTTTTTATGCTCCAAATTAGCATCCCGCCTCCACGTTCCCGGCCAACAAACAAATGCGAAAAGCCTCCTCGGCCGAGATGGTGAAAAGCCGCTCGAAGACGCTGCCCAACAAGCGGAAAAGCGTGCAGTGGAACGATTTGAGGAAGAGCAAGACTGTTTCGAATTTTTAGATTTTGCAGTTTTTTTTAAATTTTCCATTTTTAAACTTAATTTTTGGGGTTTTAAAGGGACTTTGAAGGCACGAACCTAAGCCGCTACATCTGAATATCGAAAAAATAATTTTTGCCTTGCTGGCGCCTTTAACTTCAGTTTACCACAGCATCAAATGCACCATGTTTTTATACCTTAAAAAGCTTAGATTTAATCGATTTTCCCGTATTATCCTGTTCTATGGAGCTTTGGCAGTTAGCCAATTTTACGATTTTTAATTTTTCTACAGTATGCCAAATCCGGCACTATCGATTAATTTTTATGATATTTTCCCAACCAAAGCCAGTCATTTTTCTGCTTTAATAATGTTCTGTCCTTCCTATCTTTTGAATTTTTGCCGTTATTTGATCTCGCCGGACCGTCAGGGTACTGTAGTTGTCCATAGTCACGTGTCGTACTCCATTTTTCACTGTTTCTAATTATTTATCGATGTGAAATTAATGTGGTAATAAACCAATTATATATTTTAAATATTCCAAAAACACACTGAAAATTGGATAAATTGCACTGTGTATTTTCCAGGATTCCGGGTGGCGGGGGAGATGAGACCTTTTGTTGAGAGGAGCGTTGTAATAAACGAGAATTTTTGAACACTAGAGGCAAGCGGATGGCAAACATGAAAGGCACTAGAAGAAAAAAATACACAAGAAAAGGCTTAATAAATGTCGAAAATTTGAGGTAATTTTTAAAGGGTCGCAGAAGTGTGCTTAGGCTTAACTTAGGCTTAGCTTAGGCTTAGCTTAGACCTAGGCTTAGATTCCTTCAACGGCCCTTTAATTGGACAAGAGACCAAGTATACTTAAATAACGTAGTTTAGAGGCAATAGTGTCTTTCGATGGACCGTGTGCACTGCTCGCAGACGACCTTGCAGCAGTAGACGAACTTGCAGTTGCACTTTTCTTGGACAACTTTTACTTCGCGCTCGTAGCCTCGGCCGCAGCATAGCTAAAAGAAAAATTTAGGATTTTTAAATAGAGCAGGCGAGAGGAAGACAGCGAGAGAGAGAGAGAGTGAGAGAGAGAGAGAGCGAGATGGATTACTTACCAATTCGCAGCCATCAGTTCCGTAACTGGTCGCGTTACATTCTCGGCCTTTCGTTCCCAAAATCCCGAGACTCGGATTTGGCAGGCAGTAATCCGGCGAATCGGAGGTGAAAACCTAAAAATGCACGTTTAATTTTTGATTTATTTAAGTTTGCAGCTATTGCTTGCAAGGTTCTTCACGTTGTTTAAATCTTCACGTGAACACCACACTTTCTTGGTGAGGTGGTCAAAGCACCGCCACTAGCGGCTTATCGCAGGGACTACCCAGAAAATGCTGACCCCGCAGGGCACCGAGAGGAATTCTTGGGTTTTGGTTGGGTGGGTGGGAGGGGAATACGAGCGCGAGAGGGACGGTCGGTTTGGGGAACAACTTTTATACTTTATGATAATAATGAGATGCTGAAGAACTGAAAACCGGCAGAATCGAGTGGATTTGTATCAACGCTACACAGCTACGCGTTGCACTAAAAGGTACGGTTTTAAGAAATTCATAATGTCGAAAATCGTAATCGAATTTCGTGATGTCGAAATTACATAGTGCCGAAATCGATAATATGGAAATTTCAGAATGACGAAATTTATATAAGCAAATTTTCCCGAAAACCACCCGAGTCTTATGCAAAAAAAAATCAAATATTCTGAAATTTCGGTATTCTGAAAATCCGTTATTATCAATTTCGACATCATGTTAGCAAATCGATAAATTAATTCAAAAACCACAACTGTAGTTTTCCACTAAATCTCTGAACGTTTTCTGAACCCTTAGCTATCCATACTATTGCACAATCCAAGTGCAAATGTACCAAAATGAACCCAACCCGATCCATGACACGATCCCCATAAAATTCGACGCAACTCCAGTTTTATGCACGCTTTTATTGAGGCTCTTCCAAGCGCGCCGCGGACCACCGAAAAAAGTGGATACGTGCGTCAGGGAGGGGTCAAAGTGTGCCTGTTCGGGTGGCCATAGGTATCCAAGTTCGGCGCGTGCCATTAAAAGTTCATAAATCCAAGTTTTCGGCTTATCGGGCTCGTAATTTCGCGGCTATGGAGCCATTTAATGTGCTAATAAGGAAGAGCGGGTCCAGAGTTCCATTTAGGGAAATGAAAAACAAAGAAATTAAAACCCAAATCAATATTTTTTTTAGCCGGAATTCGAGGAGTCAAATGCCGACAACCAAAATCCCGAGCAATCGAAATATGCCGGGACGCCAAAAAGCCGACGCTTAGGATCTCGATAACCCAAATAAAAAATGCCGACAGCCGAAATTTCGTCGTCCAAAACACCGACAAGATCAAATGACGATAGCCAACCTCTCGAAAGCCAAAATGCCGACATGGTAAGCTGACGCTACACCATAAATATTGCAATTCCTGAAGTTTTAGCTGTCGGCATTTGACCTAAGGCTTTCAAGCTTGTCGGTATTTTTTTTATCGGCATTGGTAATCGTCTGTTAACCTCAAATAACAAAACCAAAGGGCGGCGACGACTGTTCTGCC